>JBBFKN010000162.1:0-121860 GCA_039654755.1 Calcarius lapponicus
CTCCTTCCATCAGTGACTGGTGACAAAGCCCTCAGGATGTGATGGAAGCTGTCTCAGGGACATGTCCAGAGGTCCAGGTGAGGGAATTCTTCCCACAACCCTGCTTGGACCGGCTTTGTGCTGCCACACAAGTCACTCCTGCCCTGTGGGCTCCTGTAAGGATGTTCAGTGCAGTATAAGCCATGAGGATATCTCATATTTATAAATATTTCTGCTCCCTAATGGACACCCTGGCAATACACCACTGCTGTGACCCAACTGGGGGACACCCACTCCTGTCACCCTGCACTCTCAGGGACACCCTGGGGACAGCCTTGCACTCACAGGGACACCCTGTCCTAGCTGGGGACACCCACTCCTGTCACCCTGCACTCTCAGGGACACCCTGTCCTGGCTGGGGACAGACATTCCTGTCACCCCTGCACTCACAGGGACACCCTGTCCTGACTGGAGACAGCAGCGCTGCTGTCACATCTGCACTCACAAGGGACATGCTGGGGACAAACATTCCTGTCACCCGACACTCCTGGGGACACCGTGGGGACACACATTCCTGTCAGCTCTGCACTCTTAGGGACACCCTGGGCACACAGCCCTGCTGTCACACACACGCTCACAGGGACACCCTGGTGACACTTCTGCACTCACAGGGACACCCTGGCTGGAGAGACAAATTCTTGTCACCCCTGCGCTCCCGGGAACATCCTGGGGACACCCCTGCGCTCCCGGGGACACCCTGGGGACACACCCCTCCTGTCACCCTGCGCTCCCTGGAGACACCCAGGCTGGGCGCCCGTCGCTGCCAGGCTCCGCAGCTGCTGTCCCCGCATCCCCCGGGCTGCCCTGGCAGAGCGGGGCCAGGGATGCTCGTAAAGGGCCCGGGATGCTCATACAGGGCTGGGGATGCTCGCCTGGAACTGGGGATGCTCTCCCGGGGCCAGGAATCCTCCGACAGGGCAGGGGATGCTCACCCGGGCCCGGAGCTGTGTGACGGTGGCAGTGGAGAAGCGGGGGATGCCCACCCAGATGCTTGCCCGGGGCCGGGGATGCTTGTACAGGGCCAGGGGAATGCTAGCCCGGAGCCAGGAATGTTCACGGGGCCGGGGATGCTCGCCCAGGCCCGGGGCTGTGTGACGGTGCCAGGGGTGGAGCAGGGCTGGGGATGCTCACATGGAACCGGGGATGCTCTCTCAGGGCTGGGGATGCTCGTGCAGGGCTGGAGATGCTGTCACAGGGCCAGGGATGCTTGTACAGGGCCAGGGATGCCCTCATGGGTCCAAGGATGCTCTCACAGGCCTGGGGATGCTCTCACAGTGCTGGGGATGCTCATACAGGGCTGGAGATTCTCTCACAGAGCCAGGGATGCTCTCACAGAGCCAGGGATGCCCACACAGAGCCGGGGATGCTTTCACAGGCTGGGGATGCTCTCACGGGGCCAGGGATGCTCACACAGGGCCAGGAATCTCGCACAAGGCCAGGGCTGTGTGACGGTGACAGCGGCAGAGCAGGGCCAGGGATGCTGTCCCAGGGCTGGGGATGCTCACTGGGCTGGGGATGCTTGCCCAGGACAGGGGATGCTCACCCAGGGCTGGGGATGCTCACACAGGGCCAGGGATGCTCACACAGAGCCAGAGATGCTCTCACAGAGCTGGGGATGCTCACACGGAGCCAGAGATGCTCACATGGGGCGAGGATGCTCACCCGGGCCCGGGAATCTCACACAGGGCCAGGGATGCTCTCAGAGGGATGCTCACATGGGGCCAGGGATGCTCGCCCAGGCCCGGGGCTGTGTGACGGTGCCTGTGGCTCTGCTCTGCCCCCCGCGCTGCCCATGCTGGTGCCAACACACGGTGCACTCGTGAAAAATCTCCTTCTCACTCTGGGTAATGACATTGGCGGTGGCAGCTCCATCTCCTCCCAAGCACCCCTGTCATTTGCCTTCCCTTTATCGACAGCCTTTAATGGGATCAGGCTTTTGCCAGCAGAGAGGAGCCAATGTGTTCTCAGCGGCTGTCAAAGGCACTCGGGCTGCATAAAGAGCCTCCCATGTGGTCTCACAGCTAAAATATATATACAGGCACCAGACAAAACTGTCACCAGCGTGCCAGAGCCATCATTAGCACTTGATCTTCCCAGCACAGAGGACATGCCTCAGCTAGTTATTTTCATCCCAAATCCTTTTTTTTGTTGTTGTCGTTGCTCTGACTTTATTTTGGGAACTGGGCTGGGGAAGAGGACTTTGTTTTCACTACACCTCGTGGAGGAGACAGCATAGGCCTGGTGGGCACATTATGTTCTCAGTAGGGAGCTGCAGCATCTCTGGGAGAGGTTTTGGAAAGCATCAGGCAGCTCCCAGCCTCCTGTCCCCTCTGCCACCATGGGGGTGAGCTTTGGGTGAGGCTGAGCCAGCTGGGAAGGGAAGGGAAGGGAAGGGAAGGGAAGGGAAGGGAAGGGAAGGGAAGGGAAGGGAAGGGAAGGGAAGGGAAAACACATGGAGCATCAAGAGGGTGCAATAATATGAGCAAGGCAAGGAGCTGATTGCTCCAATTTTGCTGGTTTCTCTGATTTCACTGATTTCTCTAATTTCTCAGATTTCTCCAAATTCTCTGATTTCTTTTATTTCTGATTTCTCTGATTTCTGATTACTCAGTGGAAGGTGTCCCTGCTCACGGCAGGGGTGGAACAAGATGAGCTTTAAGGTCCTCCCCAAACCCAAATCAGTCTGAGACTCTATTAAACACTCCAGTAAATTTCAGGCAAGATCCCATTCATCAGCTTCCCTACGTTGGTTTTGGAAGAACCAACCCCAGACAGGTTTTGGAGGAAAAATTCCCTGTGCTTACAGCCACAGGGATGAACAATTTTGCTGATTTCTCCAATTTCTCTCATTTCTCTGATTTCTCAGTGGAAGGTGTCCCTGCTCATGGCAGGGATGGAACAAGATGAGCCTTAAGATCCTCCCCCAACCCAAATCAGTCTGGGATTCTATGACATATTCCAGTAAATTCAAGGCAAGATCCCATTCATCAGCTTCCCCAAGCAGACAGGTTTTGGAGGAACAATTCCCTGTGCTTACAGCCACAGTCTTGGTTTTTCCTCCACTGATGCTCCTCTCTGCCCAAGCAAGTCCTGCCAAGCATCTTTGGGCACAGAAATAGAAAAAGAGACCCCAGCACCACCAGGAAATTCTCTCTAAGAGCCAGAAGAACCCCTGATAGGCTCAGCATCCTCTGGCTGCCCAGCTCTGCAAGCGTGATCAGATAAATCAAATTATTTTTGCTTGGCCTTGATAATCTGAGAGGTCTTTTCCCACCTTAATGACTCAATGACTGCAGCAGCTTCCTCTGCCCCTGGCACAGTGTCCTGGTTCGGAAAGACAGGTGCCTGTTAAGGAAGGCAGGAGCCTCCCCTGAAATGGAGAATGTAAACCCTCCCCACCCCTCCAAATTGCTGTAAATTTTAAATTAAGGGGCTCTCAGGCAAAAAATATGGGAACAGGAAATAACAGTTCTTTAATACGGAAGAAAATAAAAGGATAAAATAACCAATGCAGTGAACTAAACCAACAGTGCCAGAGTCAGAACCCAGCCTGACACCCTGTGGGTCAGGGTGCTGGCACAGCCCCATTGGAATTGTGGCTCAGCCCTCCTGCAGTGTCAGGGGTGGCTCTGCTGGAGCAGGGATCCTGGAGAAAGGTGCATCTGCCTCTGAAGATCCAGGGCAAGAGGCAGCTGCTGTTCCTCTGGGGAATCCAGTGCAGAAGCCGTGCTGTTGCTCCAGAATCTCCAGATTCTATCCGGGTAGGAATGCTTGGCTCCTCCCTCTGGGCTCACATCTCCCAGTGGGATGCTGCAGTTCTGATCAGCCATGCAGGGACATTCCATGGCTGTTATCAGCAATGTCCCCTCCCCAGGGAGGTGTGAATGTGGTCACTCATAGAGAGAGATAAGGCAAACTGCCCACTTGACAAAAGATAATCTGCCATACAGATGGAAATTGAAAACATCTTGCCTTGCAATCTTCAACACACAGCGCTGAGGGTGCTCAGGGGCATTCAGGGATGCTGAGCACAGAGCAGGGCTCCTGCTGCTCACCCAGCACCAGGCACAGCACCCCTGGAGCTGGATGTGGGCAGTGGATCCTCTGTCACCCCTGGGAGCAGCCACAGGAGCCACCTGCAGCCTCCTGCGAGCCAGGGTGGGATCAGAGCAGAGTGATGAATTCATTGTGCAGTTTCACAGACAGAAAGAGAGGCTAAATTCATCTCCTGAATTATTCACAGGGAATTGGTGCTGTGTTCTAGCAGACACACATCCAGCAGCTCCATAATGGGGAAATTCAGTATATATCATAGCAGTTAGACACGTATCCATTACACACAGCAGTTGTTAATCTCCAGTGAATGTATTTAATAATAGCTATTTATGTACCATACATTAACTACCCCTTTTAAGCTGAAACTGAATGCATATTTGAGACCCTTAATTCAAAGCACTACTTAAAGCTGAGGCTCTGAGTCAGGATAATAAGGATTTCACAAAGGGGGTGTTTAAGTACTTCAGAATAAAGAAAACCTAAAAAAAAAAAAAAAAAAAGAAAAAAGAAAAAAGAAAGAAAACAACCCCAAAACATCTGAAGAGGTTTCTTGCACTTGAAATCCCTCCTGGGTGCAGAGGGATGGGCAGAGGAAATTGTGCAGCATGAGAAATTCCTGTGTGCCCTGAAGGCACTGGAGCCCCCATGCAGAATTCCATGGGCAATGTGTGAAGGATGCCCTGGGAATGTCCTGTTGTGAGCACTGGGGCAGGGAGGTGAAGAGCAGCAGCACCTCCAGCCTTGCAGCCAAAGCCACCACAAGGGAAAGAAGGAAACACCAGAATTCAGAGCGAATTCTTCAGGGTGAATTCTTCAGGATGAATTCTTCAGGGTGAATTCTTCAGGGTGAATTCTTCAGGATGCTGCTGGAGCCTCCCCCCAAACCCTGGGAGTGCCCAGGGCACTGATTGTGACACCCTGAACTCACCAGCCTGGACCAGGGCTGCTGCTGGGCTGGGACATCCTCACAGCTCCAAAAAAATTACCCTGAGGTGTTTATTTGTATCAACTCCTCCATCCCTGGGTAAAATACAACCCCCGGAGCAGACAGAGGGGCAGCAGGAGGTGGGAAAGGGTCGCAGTGGGAGCCAGTGGTGGTTCAGAGGTTATGGGGGAGCCCTGGTGCCTTCCTCCCTGAACACCCCTCTACAGCCTCCCCCTCCCCTGCTCTTCCTGCCTCCCCAGCCTCACCAGTTTTTTCCCATTTTGCTGGAAATAAGTTTTCCTGCAGGCAGTGGAGCCATGGCCTCTGCTCTCCCATGGATTCATGGAGAGGGAGAAGCCATCAGAGCATCCTGAGGGTTGGAAAGTCCTCACTGCTTAGGGATCCCATTGGTACAACCTGGAGAGGAGAAGGCTCCAGGGAGAGCTCAGAGCCCTTGCAGGGCCTGAAGGGGCTCCAGGAGAGCTGCAGAGGGACTGGGGACAAGGATGGAGGGACAGGAGCCAGGGAATGGCTGCCAGTGCCAGAGGGCAGGGCTGGATGGGATCTTGGCAATTGGGAATTGTTCCCTGGCAGGGTGGGCAGGGGCTGGGCTGGAATTGCCAGAGCAGCTGTGGCTGCCCCTGGAGCCCTGGCAGTGCCCAAGGCCAGGCTGGACATTGGGGCTGGAGCCCCTGGCACAGTGGCAGCTGTCCCTGCCATGGCACTGGAGGGGATTAAATGTCCCTTCCAGCCCAAACCATCCTGAGATGGTTTAGTCGAGCCGTTAGGGCATGGGTTGGACTCAATGATCTCAAAGGGCTCTTCCAACCCAGTCACTCTGTGAATTCTGTGAATTCTGGGGTTCCAATATTCCATTTTTCATATTGTGAGGGCATTGCCTTGAATTTCCCTTCCTGTTTTATTGCACCTCAGAGTCTCCTAACATTCCCACAGATTCTGAATCCCAAACCCCCAAGTCCAGCACCACCAACTTCTCTCCTCCCAGAGCAACATCAGGCTGTGAGTCAGAGCAGGGACAGCACAGTGACCCTGTCCTGATATCCCACCACCACTCCTGACCCAGAGGTGCCTCGGAATCCAACATCCCTTGGTGAATTCTCCTCTCATGAGCATTCCTGTGGGGTTGGACATTTCCACCATGGACCAGGTGAGGTGTCACCTCCTGCAGGCCAGGGATGTGGCACCCGCCACCTCTCCGGGATGCTCCTTGTGGAAAGAGAGAGGATCCCACAGCAGCAACCCCTGGGTTTGCTGTCTCCTGTCACCCACCCCTCAGGAGATCCTCCAGAGCTGCCCAGCCCTGCTGGCAGAGCCCCCAGGGATTTCCACAGGGAGACACCGACAGCTGGGTTTTACATCCCTGCTCTCTATTCCCTTCATGATAATTCCTAACACTTGATTTGCTTTTTTGAGGCACTGCTGAGCACAGAGCTGACATTTTCAAAGCTGCCTCTGTTGTAACTCTGAGACCTTGTTCTTTAGCAGTGACAGGCAGCTCATGGGGCTTTATTTAATTCATAAAGTTAGGAGCTGTATTTTCCCGTGTACCTCCGTTCTCATTTATCTCCTCTGAAATTTTTCTGCCATTTTGTCACCAGTCTCTCCCTAGCACCAAGTCTTTCTGCATCTACTCACAACTGCCCTTTGTTTTACTCCCAAAATAATTCAGCCTCTCCAGCTGAAGTGTTGCTGCAAAAAAAAAGAAAATAATTATTAATAACCCATTGTCCAGGTTTAGGGAAAATTTGGGAGAGAATCTCCAAAGGGGCCCCTCCAGAAAGCAAACCCACACAGCCCCTCCTCACAGCTGGGTCGGGAAGGATTCCTTGGAGAGAAGTGGAAAGAACCTGTTTATTGAACAGGCACAGCACCCCCAGCACACAGAATGAACAATACCAGGTGACACCACTCTGTCACCGCTCTGACAAAGATGACAAATTCAGAAAGTCTCTC
Source organism: Calcarius lapponicus (assembly GCA_039654755.1). Taxonomy (NCBI): domain Eukaryota; kingdom Metazoa; phylum Chordata; class Aves; order Passeriformes; family Fringillidae; genus Calcarius; species Calcarius lapponicus. Next base: position 6,995 of record JBBFKN010000162.1, read on the forward strand.
TGGGGGTGCTCGCTCTGTTCTCAGTCCCTCCTGTGCTGGGGCAGCTGCTGCAGCCACAAGGTGCAAACTCTCGGTGTTCCCAGGGCCCAGCCCGGAGCAGGCTCGAGTTGGTCCAGAAAAGAGAAAGGAGAAACAGTCCAGGGAAAATTTGGAGTGCTTAGCTAAACTAACTAATGAGCAGGAGCAAAAAGCAAGAGTAAAGCAGGAGCAAGAGCAAAGCAAAAAGCAAAGCAAAAAGCAAAAGCAGCACCATGCACTGCCCTGTCTGTGTGTCCCACCAGCCGTGGGGGAGCGTCTGAGAGCAAAACCAAAACAAAACATTCGCTCTTCAGAGCCAGTCTTGAAGGCACAGAGCATGATATCCAGCATGAACAGAGCACAGGGATGGGGATACAAGCATCATAACCTCACCCTGGGACACCCATCCATGGTGGCCTTCAGCACAGTGAGCCCAGGCCAGCTTCAGGAGGGGGCTGGGACCAAACGTGCACATCCTCCTTGTGGGATATGAACTCCTCTGGTTGAACATCTCTCCCCACCTGAGTCCAGCCCAGGGGTCTGAGCTCCGCTCTGCGCGGATCCCTGGGTGTCTGACAGCCTGTCCAGGCACAGACCTGCCCTCAGCCCAGCTCTCTGCCTGAATTTGGGCCCCTCGGGCTCCCCAGGTGCTGCTGCGTGGCCGTGGTGCCAGGAAAGCTCCTGGGCTGAGCACAGGGAGGTGCAGGGAGCTGGGAGCCGAGGGAAGGGCAGAGGAAACCCTGCCTGGTGCCCCTCCTTGCACAGGTGGCGATGGGTCAGCACATGGAATCCATGGGGAATGGATTCCAAAGGAATCTGTGTCCAAAGGAATTCGTGTCCAAAGGGAATCCACATGCAAAGGGAATCCACGTCCAAGGAAATGCACATCCATAGGGAATCCGTGTCCAAGGAAATGCACATCCAAAGGGAATGCATGTCCAAGGGAATCCATGTCCAAGGGAATCTGTGTCCAAAGGAAATAAACATCCAAAGGAAATCCATGTCCAAAGGGAGCCCAGGTCCAAGGGAATCCGTGTCTAAGGGAATCTGTGTTCAAAGGGATTCTGTGTCTAAAGGGAATCCATGTCCAAGGTAATGCAGATCCAAAGGGAATCCATGTCCCCAGGAAATCCCTGTCCCTGCTGCAATCAGGTATTTCCCTCCTTTTGGATCCAAGAGCCATTCCAGCCCTGGCAGCTGCACCTTGGTGATCCTGCTTTGTTCATTATCCCCAGCATCCATTTCAAGGTTTTACTTTCCTGCCTTTCTCTGCAAAATCCAGATTTTCCCTCAGCTTTGGAAGGGGGTTTTGCCCCCTTTTGAAAAACACAACAATTGGAATGTTGTAATTTTTGTGCAACAAGAACTGCATGGAGAGAAATATTTCTCTTGGTTCATTTGCAAACCGTGCATTTGTTTGTTTGTTTTTATATTATTTAAGCCTGGAACAAAGATAAAGGTTTCCCAAACTATTGCCAAATTGATTTTCAAAGGGTTTGGAGTCAACATTTCATTTGACAGTATCAGAATACTTCAATCAAGCTTTTGGATTTTTCCAAATTAAATGAAAGGGAGTTTTTAAACTGAAGAATGTTTCAGGCCCAAAAAATCAAAACATTTCATTCTGAGCATGTCAAAACTGGCCATTTTAAATGATTTCACATGTTGGGTTTTTTTTCTCCAATAAACAAAATTGGGCAAATTCACCGTCATTTTACAAAACACTTCAAGTGCTGACACACTTGTGCTTCCACCATAAAGAAATTGCATGGAACAAAATTCATTAACTCCTTCTCCCAGAGTGGCTTTTGGAGGGAAAAATCCTTCCAAGAATGAAAACATGGGAAATCCAAGACAAAAATAAATCCATTCATTCTCCTGATTTCCCACTCCTAATTTTTGTAGCTGAATTGCAGCCACACGGTTGGGACACACTCAGGTGTCCCCGTGGAGGCAGATTGTCACATCCCCACTGGTCTGCACTGGTTTGAACTGGGTGCCACCCCCTCCATGCCACGCCTGGGATATCCCCATGGATTATTGTCCTTCCCTTCCTGCCTGGGAGCGTCCACTGGCCTCATGCCACTGAAATCCTCAGGGGAGATGTAAAAACACCCTGGCACAAATCCAAACCCGGTGTGGGCTTCAGGGGCACCAAAGGGGCCTTTCCCCCTATAAAATCCATCACCATGGGGGGGTCTCATTCCCAGGGCGGGAACCTTAGGCTGGAAAAGATCTGGAATGTTCTGCTCTGCTGGCTGGCTGTGCTCCAGGGGATGGGATGGGATGGGATGGGATGGGATGGGATGGGATGGGATGGGATGGGATGGGATGGGATGGGACTGAGCACCCTCCAAATATCATTGCTGCGTTTGAGGCTAATTATCCCCCACAAACAGACAGGGATTTGGAAATGGATTCCCTTGGACATGGATTCTGTTTGGACATGGATTCCCTTGGACATGGATTCCTTTTGGACATGGATTTCCCATGGACATGGATTCCCTTTGGACTTGGATTCCCTTTGGACATGAATTCCCTCTGGACACACCTCACCAAGACAGCTATTCCATGCCCGGTCTATGCCAAAGATCCACAATTTTAAAAGTACAAGGCTGGCTCAAGGCATGGCATGACCCCTGCCAGCTCTCCAGGGATTCACAGAATCACAGAACACCCTGGGCTGGAAGGGACCCACAGGATCATCCAGTGCAGCCCCTGTCCCTGCCCAGACCCCCCAACAACCCCAGCCTGGCCATCCCTGCAGCGCTGCCCAAATTTCTCCTCCATCCTTCATCTCCCCCATCCCTCACTCTCACAGAACCATGGAATGTGCTGAGCTGCAAGGGACCCACAGGGATGATCAATGCCAAAGCCAAAGCCTGCCCAGAGCCCCCAGCAAGCCCAGCCTGGGCATCCCTGGAGCTCTGGCAGCCTCGGGGCCGTGCCCATTGCCTGGGCAGCCTGGGCAGTGCCAGCACCCTCTGGGGGAAGAGCCTTTCCTGATTGCCATCCTTCTTCCTCCCCCTGGGCTCCCCAGGGTCCCTTGGCTCACACAGGGGGCACCTTGTGGCAGGAACAGAGGCACCCCCAGCCCCACATCCCTCTGCAGGAGCTGCCCAGCTGTGCCCAGCCAGGCTGGGAGGAGCTGATCCCTCTGCTCCCCAGCTCCCTGGGTGATTTATGGGGTGTGAGATTAAGGGCTGGAGCTGCTAGCAGGGAGCTGGGAAATGAATGAAATTGCAGAGAGGATTTATGAGTGTGACAGAGCCACTCTGCCAGTGACACCAAGCAGAGGCTCGGGGCCATTTGGGGAGGACAGAGGGGCTGCAGAGAGAGCTGGGACCCCATGTCAGGTGCGAGTGGGATGGACAAGCAGAATTCTATTCTTGTCCCAGTGTGCCGTAAAAGAAATTATAGAACTGTAGAATATTCTGAGCTGGAAGGGAGCCCCAAGGATGATACAGTCCAACACTCAGCCCCAAAAATCCCACCCTGAGCATCCCTGGAGTGCTGTCCAAATCCTCCTGGAGCTCTGGCAGCCTCGGGGCCGTGCCCATTCCCTGGGGATTCTGGTGAATGACCAACACAGGCAGGGGATGTCCTGGGATATCCTTGACTTGCCTTGATCAATTCAAGGTGACCTAATGGATGTGAGAGCCTCTCCTTTTTGTGCACCACATCCCTGCTGTGCTGTGAGGCCAACCCTCAGGCACTGAACAGCTGTGGGTGTGTTTGGTGCCACCAGCCCATTGTGTCACCCTGTGTCCCTGCAGGCCAGCACAAACATTGGAAAACAGTTCCCAAATGCCCTCAGTCCATGCACCTCCCTCTGCTCCCAGAGCTGTGGGGTCTCTGTTGGAGCTTCCTGCTGGTTCCCCTGGAGCACTGGGACATGCCCCCTCATCGTTCCCCTCCAGGAGCCCCTGCAGTGCATCCTGTGCCAGGCCAGGGGCACCCTGCACCCCCAGCACTGGCGCTGCGAGCTCTGCCTCTCTCCCTGGTGCCTCAGGGGTTCAGCTTTGCCCTGAGCTCCTGGAGAGCTGCCAAGGCAGGAATGTGTTCCTGAGGGCTGGTTGGGCACTGGGCATCTGAGCACCAGCTTTGCTGTGCTGTTTGAACCATGCCCTGTTGTAGTGTGTTTTCTTTATTTAGCATATTCACTGTTTAGTTTGTAGTTTTGCAGCCCCTCTGTATTGTTCTCCCCCTGTTTTTAGAGTGGCACAGGCTTGCCCCTTCTTTGTTATTTCAGTTTTGTTTTTCTGTTTGTTACCTAGCTAGTCCCTGCCAAGTTTCAAACCCTCCCCTTTAGAAACTTCTTTGTCAGTTTTGTATACAGTGAGATATTCATGACAATGCCCAAACCCAACAATTAATTTGTTGAAAATTTTTCCTGAAAATATTTCCTGTGCTCTGGGTCTTCCCTGAAACTGCAGCAGCAGAAACCCAGGGGTAAACTTTGCCCTTGAGCTCCTGTGAGTCATATAGGTTGGGAAAGGAGTGGGTTTAAGTACTTTTAAACAATAAGGAGGTAATCCAGTGTCCTAGGGTGATATCATGATGCGTGTATCCCCATTTGTGTGTTCTGTTTATGCTGGATATCATGTTCTGTGCCTTCAAGACTGGCTCTGAAGAGCAAATGTTTTGTTTTGGTTTTGCTATCAGCTGCTCCCCTATGGCTGGTGGGACACACAGACAGGGCAGTGCATGGTGCTGCTTTTGCTTTTTGCTTTGCTCTTGCTCCTGCTCATTAGTTAGTTTAGCTAAGCAGTCCAATTTTTCCCTGGACTGTTTCTCCTTTCCCTTTTCTGGACCAACTCGAGCCTGCTCCGGGCTGGGCCCTGGGAACACCGAGAGTTTGCACCTTGTGGCTGCAGCAGCTGCCCCAGCACAGGAGGGACTGAGAACAGAGCGAGCACCCCCAGAGAGACTTTCTGAATTTGTCATCTTTGTCAGAGCGGTGACAGAGTGGTGTCACCTGGTATTGTTCATTCTGTGTGCTGGGGGTGCTGTGCCTGTTCAATAAACAGGTTCTTTCCACTTCTCTCCAAGGAATCCTTCCCGAGCCAGCTGTGAGGAGGGGCCGTGTGGGTTTGCTTTCTGGAGGGGCCCCTTTGGAGATTCTCTCCCAAATTTTCCCTAAATCAGGACATCCAGCTATCCCTGGGAGTTCCTGGCGTGGGGAAAACGCTGTGTTCCCCTTCCTGCAGCAGAGCTGCAGCACAGCTGGGCATCGGGAGCTCCCAAAAAAGAGGGATCCCATCCCAGGAAGGCAGGGCAGGATGGAGGTGGGAGTTTTGTATACCACTACAGATTCGCTACAATGCCCAAACCCAACATTTAATTTGTTGAAAATTTCTCCTGAAAACATCTCCTGCATTCTGAGTCTTCCCTAAAACTGCAGCAGCCGAAACCCTGGGGTAAATTTTGCCCTTGAGCTCCTGTGGGTCATATAGGTGGGGAAAGGAGTGGGTTTAAGTACTTTTAAATGAATAAGGAGGAAATCCAGCTATCCCTGGGAGCTCCTGGCGTGGGGAAAACGCTGCCTTCCCCCTCCTGCAGCAGAGCTGCAGCACAGCTGGGCATAGAGGGCTCCCAAAAAAGAGGGATCCCATCCTGGGCAGGCAGGGCAGGGATGGAGGTGCCCTTCCCCAGGGGCAGCTCCCACCGAGGCGCTCGGAGCCCAGCGGGATGCGCTGATCGGAGCTGATCGGGGGAGATCAAAGCTCGCCTTTTATCTCATCCTCCCTTCTGCCTGCTTCCACAGCTGGAGGGCGTGTGTTCCCCTCCTTTGTAGCTGCTCCATCCCCTGCTTTAAATCTTCACTTAAAGCCTCCCTTTCTTCTCCAGCAGGCAGCCGAGTCCTCCCCGAGCGCGCTGTTGTGATGCCCATGGAGGATCCTATTCCAGAGGCATCAATTACACGGCCCCGTGTCGCTCCCTCTCGCTGAGCATCTCTGGCAGGTACCACTCGGTGTTAAGTGCGCATTAAGCATCACAAAGAGCGGCTCGGGGGGACAGCCCTGCCCTGCTGCTCGTTAGGATCGGTGTCGGGATGAAGGCTGAGCCCCCCCCCCGCTGCTGCCGGCGCTGCCATCGCCTAATTGGATCCAATGTAATGCATTAGAGGCACATTAGGAGGTGACACAAATTGGGTTTGGCTCGTTCTCGGCGAGCACCGAGAGGCCTCGGGGTTGTGATGAGCACAGGGGGATGTGCCAGGGTGTCAGTGTCACCTCCTGGCGAGGGGGACCTCGGGGCTGCAGCACCCACAACGAACAATTGAGCGTTGTCACCTGCAGAACGGGCTGGGAGTGCTGCTGTGGCAACCCCACTGAGCAGAAGGGCTCAGAGGTCTGGGGGGCCACCCCAAATCCCAAATCCTTTGGCAACCTCTGGCAGCAGAAGGGCTCACAGGTCTGGAGGGTCACCCTAAATCCCATATCCTTTGGCATCAGAAGGGCTCTGGAGGGCCACCCTAAATCCCATATTCTTTGTCAACCCCACTCAGCAGAAGGGCTCACAGGTCTGTTGGGCCACCCCAAATCCCATATCCTTAGGAAACTCCAGGCAGCAGAAGGGCTCACAGGTCATGGGGGGCCATCCCAAATCCCATATCCTTTAGCAACCCCACTCATCAGAAGGGCTCTGGAGGGCCTCCCAAAATCCCATATCCTTTGGCAACCCCACTCAGCAGAAATCCCATATCCTTTAGCAACCCCTGGCAGCAGAAGGGCTCACAGGTCTGCAGGGCCACCCCAAATCCCATATCCCTTGGCAATCCCCCGCTGCAGAAGGGCTCTGGAGAGCCACCCCAAATCCCATATCCTTTGGTAGCAGACAGGCTTACAGGTCTGGAGGGCCATCCCAAATCCCAAATCCTTTGGCAACCCCACTCAGCAGAAGGGCTCACAGGTCTGGAGGGTCACCCCAAATCCCAAATCCTTTGGCAACCTCTGGCAGCAGAAGGGCTCACAGGTCTACTGGGCCACCCCAAATCCCATATCCTTTGGCAGCAGAAGGGCTCACAGGTCTGTTGGGCCACCCCAAATCCCATATCCTTAGGAAACCCCTGGCAGCAGAAGGGTTCACAGGTCATGGGGGGGCCATCCCAAATCCCATATCCTTTAGCAACCCCACTCATCAGAAGGGCTCTGGAGGGCCTCCCAAAATCCCATATCCTTTGGCAGCAGAAGGGCTCTGGAAGGCCATCCCAAATCCCACCACCCTCTGGGGGAAGAACATTTCCTGATATCCTTTGGCAACCTCAGAAAACTTCAGAGGTCTGGGGGGCCATCCCAAACCCCACATCCTATTCCTGCTGATGATAGATGCACCCAGCCATTTCCAGGGGCATGGCAGCCCAAGGAAAATGCCAGATCATCCCTGGGGCTGGCACTGAGGGCTCAGGCACAGGGTCAGGCACAGGGAGACCTCTCAGGGCTGCAGGGCATTGCTGCTGAAGGGCAAAGACTCTGCAGCCAATCCTCAGCAGAGCCAGAGTTCCTGAAGCTCTGTTCCCACTTTGTTCTACCCAAAAAGAGCTCATCACCTCATCCTGCCATTGCCTTGGCCTTTTTCCCGGGATCCTGCAGACCTGGGGAGCTCCTTTGGGCGCAGGGATCACAGGGCTGGACCTGGCAGAGCTCGGGGGCACCACGGCTGGAGCTGCAGGATGGGCTGAGGGCTTCATTAATCCTTGAATCTCACCTGAAGAAGCTTTTTGCTGCCCTCAAACCCTTCCTGGAGCAGCTCTTTGCTGCCCAGAGGCCCGGGCAGGGTCAGGCTGTGCTGTGCAGGAGGAGGTGAAAGTCCTTGACTGTGCTCACAGTGACTGCAGAGGCTGCTGCTCACAGGCACCCCCAGCCTGCTTTAATATCTCACAGCAATGAGAGATTCTGCAGCTCAGCCACAGGCTGGAGGAAAACTTGTATGGGTTCGGAATTTACTGCCTTTTAATTTCCTGCGTTATGATTTTCTGCATTTCCTGAGTTCAATTTCTTGGAATTTTTATTTTCTCATCGCTGTCCAAGAGCAGATCTGGGGTCTATTCTTCTTACTGCTGAGACCAAAAAATACTGCACAGCCAGCAATTCCCTGCAGTACATTTGCACCTTCAGCACCTTTTTTGTCCTCCCCCACCAGAAAAAATACACTAAAACTCCCCCCAAAAAACCCAAAAAAACACTGAAAAACCCCCACCAAAAAAAAAAAAAAAAACTGGCAAAAAAATGAGGGAATATTAAACAATCCCAAGTAAAGCACTGCAGGTCACCTTCTGAATGTGAGTGGAGAATTAGAATTTCTGCTGAAGGTGCTGCTGTTTGAGGAACAAAATGCAGAAATTGAGGGTGCAGGGGGTGCTTTGAGCAGACACAACACTGCCAGGAGCTCTGTTGAGAGCCATCGGTGTCAGGCACAGCTGCCCCTCACCCTTCCTGCTCTCAGCATCGCAATCAGCACCCAGGGGCCCTCCTGTGCTCCATTTAAATAGAGGAGCACAAGGAGGTGAGCTCAGGGTGATTTTCTTCCTGCCACAGGAGCACACCAGAGCTTGGTGCTGGCCAGGATGGTCCAGGACACAGGAGAGGCATCAGGGAGTGGTGGCACAGCCAGGAGAGGCAGGAAACACCTCCCTGGAGCAGAGATTTTGTCATCACTGTTGGGGAAGGTGAAACAGGAAAGCCTTATAAATATGATTGCCTGGCAAAAGATTTTGGGAATATGGAAACTATAAGCCAGATTGAAATGAAAGCAAGCTTTGAGATCCTTCAGTTACTGAACAAGTGGAAAACAATGGCATGGCCAGCTGAAGGTGATCCCCTTTGGATCAAACAATCCCCTCTGCTTGCAGACAGGCCCAAGGCTCAGAGCAGACCCTGCCAGCTTGGCAGAAGGGCCCAGAGAGGAGTTTTTAGGGTTTAAAATGTAACCCAGTGTGGGAATGTAATGATTCTTATAGGCTGTATGGAAATGCTGTAGGATTTGTATCTTGGACTAGATTGGTCAGTGAGAATGAGAATATTCAGCACAGAAGATTCATTATATTGTAATGGGAACTTCGCTCACTTACTTTTCTATGCTCTTACTCTTACCTCTTGTCTCTTAGCTCTTACCTTTTACACTCTTACCCCTTTTACTCTCTCACCCTCTCATCCTCTCTCTCCCTCTCTTCTCTGGGCCCTGCTCTGAGCTGTGGCTGGCAGCTCCCAGCAGAGCCCTGCACCCAGGCCCTTTGCAATAAACCACAAGTTCCCAGCCCTGGCTGCAGAGATCTCTGCTCTCTGTCCATCCCCACCATCCTACCCCCATCCATCCTACACATCACGTTATTCAGCACAGCCCCAGGGCTGCCAGAGCTCCAGGCCCTGCTCCCTTCCAGCACCAGCTTCAAACCTTCCCAGGACCTGCAGAGCACCCGCTCTTGCCTTGACTTGCTGAGGAAATCAGGCTCCTTGCTGTGAGAAGGATTTAATTACATTTTGAAACCCCTTTTTAGAGAGCCCTCAGTGCTGACTAACCCTGCCCATGGTCTGGGCTAGACTTTGAGCCCAGCATTTATTCAAGATCAAAGGCACTCGTGGAGCTGATTTATCACCTTGATTTCTGCACAGATTGCTGGGGTTTGCCCCACTCGTGACACACAGAGCTTTTTAACCTGGGAGAATTGGATTTAAGCAGGGACAGCGAACATTAACTGGGTAGAAGTGGATTTAAGCAGGGATTTTTTCCAGGAGCTGGACCGATGATCCTCCCAATGTAACAGACATCTTTTCATGACAATCCTTTCCTTAGGATTTTGCCTCCTGAGAAGCTGAGAGGCCTCAGGAACAAAATGTAACCAATGGTTATCTGCTGCTGTGGAATGCAACAGGTGCATCTGGGATTGGCCCATCTTGGATGTTTCTAATTAATGGCCAATCACAGCCCAGCTGGCTCAGACTCTCAGCCCAAGCCACAAAGCTTTGTTATTCATTCCTTTCTATTCTTAGCTTAGCTAGCCTTCTGAGATGAAACCTTTTCTTCTATTCTTTAAGTATAGTTTTAATGCAATATATATCATAAAATAATAAATCAGCCTTCTGAAATATGGAGTCAGATCCTCGTCTCTTCCCTCATCTGAAAATCCCAGTGAACATGGTCACACTCCCAACCCAGGATATTCCATGATTCTGCAGTTCTGGGCCTGGGAACTGCCAGGAAGATGCAGATTTGGGCTGAGGAGCGGGTCCTGGATGCTGGCAAGGAAGATGAGGGTCTCCTGCTGAGCACTGTGACACTTTGCTAAAGTGTTCTGAGAGCTCTTCCTTCCCAACCCAGGCAGCTAATGGCTGCTTTATGTCCTGAAGCATGAGGGTTTAGGTCCCCTGCAGATTTTTATCCCATTTAATGTAACTGTAGATATCCTCTGTATTCATATAAATGAATAATCCTTTCTGAATCCTTCTAAGCACTTTGCCTTAGCAGGCTGGATGTTATTAATCATAATGCTCTGCACTTAGACAGCATTTTACCTATTCCCAGTGCTGAACAAACACTGCCTAATTAACCTTCCCCATGCCGGGGGAGGTGATTATCACCCTTGCTGTCTGGGGGGGAGGTGGCACCAGAAGTGTCAGTGAGTGGGGTTTGGGGTCAGGGCTGTCCCTTTCTCCTCCTTTGCTGTGGCACTGGGCTCAGGGCAGCCTCTGTGGCTACAGACCTACTCAAAACTTCAATTTCCTTCCTGAGAACTCATAAAAACACAGCATGGAAGGGCCTTAAAGCTCATCCAGCTCTGCCTTCCACCATGGACATTTTCCAATATCCCAGGCTGCTCCAGCCCCAATGTCCAGCCTGGCCTTGGGCACTGCCAGGGCTCCAGGGGCAGCCACAGCTGCTCTGGGCACCCTGGCAGAGCCCAAACCTCTCGAACCAGGCCTTGCCAGGCTACAAACCCCCTGTGGCAAATGGCACTGGGGGCACCTGCAACCATCCAGGAAATCATTCTTTCCTTTCCTTTCTCCATTTGTGCAATGGGTTTTGGTGCTGGTTTCCATCCTTGATTCAGGAATGTGAATGCCAGAGTGGTTTGGGTGGGAAGGGATCTTCAATGCCAGCTCATTGCAGCCCAGGGACAGCTCCCACTGTGCCAGGGGCTCCAGCCCCAATGTCCAGCCTGGCCTTGGGCACTGCCAGGGCTCCAGGGGCAGCCACAGCTGCTCTGGGCACCAATGCCAGGGCCTCCCACCCTCACAGGGCAGAATTTTCCCCTGATATTGAATCTAATCCTACTTTCAGTGTAAAGCCACCTCCTTTCCTTGTCCCTACATGCCCTTGTCCCTCTCCCTTTTTCTTGCAGAATTCTGGGACAACATCATTTAATTCTCCTAAAACCGACTGGCTTTTTGCACTGGAGGTGCAGAGAGCTGAAAACTGGAGCTGAAACCATTTAATTAACTAAACAGAAATCAGCACTGCGAAAACCGAGATGTTCTTGGGGGCAATTTTTGTCTCGTCAAAGCAATGGGGAGTTGGGGTGGGTGGAGGGAAATGCCACCAGAGCAGCTCAGGCTGGGTTTGCTCTGCAGCCACCACCAGCAGCAGGGGAATAGTGATGATAATAATAATAATAATAATAATAATAATAATAATAATAATAATAATAATAATAATAATAACAATAATAATGATGGTGCTAACGAGAATATTCCTGTGCCTGGGTTCCCTGCAGCATCCTGCTCCAACAGATCCCAGAGCACATTAGAAATGGGGCTGCTGCTGGCGCTGCTCCTGCTCAGGCTGGCTTGGCACAAATGCCACACACTCAGAGCCAGGCTGGAGCTGCCACCATTTCCCGTGTCCCCTGGGGCTGCCGAGGCTCTGAGACACCCCCAGCAGGGCTGGCCCAGACCCTGTCACACCCTTCTGGATTGTCACAGCCCCTGGCACACCCTGCTAGGGTGGCACAGTCCCTGGTGCCCCCTGCTGCTCAGGGACCTTGCACCCCTCCCGGCCCTGGGCTGCTGCACGCAGTCTCACCCTCCTGTACCCCATCACACACAGGGTTAATTAACCTTTCCTGGCCCAGGAATAAGGCCCAAGGGATGAGGAGACCCCATGGCCAGAATACTGGGAGCTCCCTGCCACGGCTGGGAGATGGAGAATTGCCTTCCCAGGGTCCTTTCCTTCAGTTTCCCCCTTCCATTTCTCCCTTTCCTTTCCTTTCCTTTCCTTTCCTTTCCTTTCCTTTCCTTTCCTTTCCTTTCCTTTCCTTTCCTTTCCTTTCCTTTCCTTTCCTTTCCTTTCCTTTCCTTTCCTTTCCTTTCCTTCCCTTCCCTTCCCTTCCCTTCCCTTCCCTTCCCTTCCCTTCCCTTCCCTTCCCTTCCCTTCCCTTCCCTTCCCTTCCCTTCCCTTCCCTTCCCTTCCCTTCCCTTCCCTTCCCTTCCCTTCCCTTCCCTTCCCTTCCCATCCCTTCCCATCCCTTCCCATCCCTTCCCATCCCTTCCCATCCCTTTTCTCTTTCCCCTTCCCCTTTCCCTTCTCCCCATTGCAGTGCCAATGCCAGGAAGGTTTTGCAGCCCCCAGAGCCCAGTGCAGTGTTTGTGCCCCCTTGGGCAGCCCTTGGCTGTGCCAGCCCTGGCAGCTCCCTGAGCCCGGTGCCCCAGGTGCTGTGGGTGCCCAAATAACCCCAGACTGGTTTGGGCTGGGAGGGACCTTAAATCCCTCCAGTGCCACCCCTGCCATGGCAGGGACACCTCCCAGTGCCCCAGGCCACTCCAAACCCTGGGATGGGGAGTTCAAACACTTCCAGGGATGGGGAGTTCATAACTTCAAATTTCAAATCTTTGCTTCTCCTGCAGTGTGACCTAAAGGAAGTTGCTGCCCCGTGCCTCAGTTTCCCCCAAGCAATGACATGGATGGTGGCTCTTCTCCACATTCCAGAGGCCAGAAGGGAAAATCCTCTGCAACAAAAGCAGCAAAGCAGAAGCTCCCGGGGTTTGGAGGTGGTGCTTCCCTGTCATTCCTTATCCACACTGGGGGATTTGCTTGGGATGCCTGCACAAGGGAGAAATCCCCTCTCCCCCTTGGCTGCTCCCTGCGAGAGCTGTGGAAGGTGATGGATGGCTCAGGAGGGCAGGCAGTGGTGCCCTTTCAGTTTGTGTGCAGTGTGTCTAATATACTGATATATGCTGCATTCATCCCTTTTAAATATAAATCAATAGGCTGCTGTATTTCAAAGGGGCCGCTCAATGCGCAGGATAAATGTCTCCATTCCCCGGGGTGCCCCTGCCTGGCCTGGAGGGCTGCAGCTCTCAGCAGACGTGCCCAGGCTGTGCCAGAGAGCTGTGCCAGGGTTTTCCCTCGGAGAGGGACCCCAGGGAAGCTGTGCCAGGGTTTCCCCCCATCCTGAGGCTGCCAAGGTCCTGGGCAGCAGCAGCAGCAGCAGCACGGAACCAGCCCCGTGCCCGCCCTGCAGGGAGGCACCTGCACCTTTGGGAGCCCAGCTGGCCCAGACACGGGAGCAGAGAGCTCATCCCATCCCTGCTGGCAGCAGTGTGTGTTCCTTTCCCCTTTTCCTTTCCCCCTTTCCCTTCCCCTTTCCCTTTTTCCCCCTTTTCCCTTCCCCTTTCTCTTCCCCCCTTTTCCCTTTCCCTTTTTCCCTTTCCCTTTTCCATTTCCCCTTTCCCTTTCCCCTTTTCCTTCCCCTTTCCCCTTCCGCTTCCCCTTCCCTTTTCCCTTTCCCTTCCCCTTTTCCCTTTCCCTTCCCCTTTCCCCTTTCCCCTTTCCCCTTCTCCTTTCTTTTCCCCTTTCCCTTTTCTCTTCCCCTTTCCCCTTCCACTTCCCCTTTTTTCTTTCCCTTTTCCCTTTCCCTTCCCCTTTTCCCTTTCCCTTCCCCTTTCCCCTTTCCCCTTTCCCCTTCTCCTTTCTTTTCCCCTTTCCCTTTTCTCTTCCCCTTTCCCCTTCCACTTCCCCTTTTTTCTTTCCCTTTTCCCTTCTCCCCAGAGCCTGCAATGCCAAGGCACAAGGAGGTTTTTCAGACCCCCACAGCCCAGGGCTGGGGGCTGATCCCACAGCGAGGGCAGAGGGAAAGGGGGAAATTCTGCCCTGCTCAGGTGATTCCCCACCTGCAGAGCTCGGAATTCCAACAGCAGCAGCACCTGGAGCTGCTGGAGAGAGCCCAGAGGAGCCCACGGAGCTGCTGCAGGGCTGGAGCCCCTCTGGAGCCAGGCTGGAGAGCTGGGGGGGCTCCCTGGAGAGGAGAAGCTCCAGGGAGAGCTCAGAGCCCTTGCAGGGCCTGAAGGGGCTCCAGGAGAGCTGCAGAGGGACTGGGGACAAGGGATGGAGGGACAGGAGCCAGGGAATGGCTGCCAGTGCCAGAGGGCAGGGATGGATGGGATCTTGGCAATTGGGAATTGTTCCCTGGCAGGGTGGGCAGGGGCTGGGCTGGAATTGCCAGAGCAGCTGTGGCTGCCCCTGGAGCCCTGGCAGTGCCCAAGGCCAGGCTGGACATTGGGGCTGGAGCCCCTGGCACAGTGGGAGCTGTCCCTGCCATGGCAGGGGTGGCACTGGGTGGGGTTTTAGTTCCCTTCCAGCCCAAACCATCCTGGGATCCTGTGATTCCTGGTTCAGCCCAGCTCTACCCCACAGAGGTTTGTTCCCATTCCAGGCACTGCCCTGGGGCTCTGAGTGAGTTCACTGCCAGGTCTGCAGGTAATTTTGGGGCCTTTGTAAAACTATGAAAAAACCTCTTCTTCCCTATAACACATTAAAATATAATAAAAAATTCAAATGATAAATCTCAAACAAAAACCTCCATACTAAAACAAACAAATATTAAAATAACTATACTCCTATAAAAATTTTTAAAACCCTATACCCCCCCAAAAAACCAACCTACATTCCCAAAAATGAAAATAATTTTAAAAATAAATAAAAACTTTTACCTTTTAAACAACTCATCTTTAAAACAATACCCCATAAATTAACATAACCCATAAACACAACTATTAAAAAACTTAATAAAAAAAAGTCACAATTACAAATTTCCAAGAACTAATCCTTAAAAAAAAAATAATGACAAAAAACTATTTTTCTATTAAAAAAGTCTCCAGAATTTGCTCCAGGGATGGAGCCAAACAATTCCCTTGGCCACATCCAATCCTCTCTGCTCTTTATCCTGCTGGGAGCTGGGCAATGGCACTGCTGCTATGAGAGTTTAAAAATAAAATAAAATAAAATAAATAATAAAAAATGAAATGAAATGAAATGAAATGAAATGAAATAAAATAAAACAATCTACTCCTCACAATTGCAAAAATAGTCACAGATCCAAGGATTACAGATCCAAGGATTGCTAATTATACAGCAGTTTCAGATCTATGCTATTATTTATGATCAAAAAATGTCAATTTGTATAGACTCCAACATTTCACCTACTAAAAAGCTCACCCATTAATTCATGTTGCATTTAAATGTTCATTTTAGGCCAGATTTCTCTGCTTAATGCACACGATTCCCTTTCAAGTCCTTTGCAAGCCAGAGTTGAAGTTGAAAAGGAGAAGCAATCCCTTTTCTGGAATCTTCTGCTCAGAGAAAAGAAAAAAACCAAAAAACTTAATTATCCCTCAATATTTTATTAATAATCAATTTCTTATGATTATTTTTTTTAAACGAGATTACATTTTTTAATGTCATTACATAAACACCCTCATTTTCTGGAGTGCATGTGGTATTTGTAAGAGTCAGAGTCTTCTGGAATCTTCTGCTCAGGGAAAAAAAAAAAACCAAAAAAAAGTTAATTATCCCTCAATATTTTATTAATAATCAATTCTTTTTTAACGAGACATCATTACATAAACGCCCTCATTTGCTGGAGTGCATGTGGTATTTGTAAGAGCCTGTGATCCATTTGCATGAATAATTCCCATTCAATTGACTCTTCCCAACATGTTCCCTTCCATCCCTGGCTATTGATTCCCAGGGATGTGTGGCTGGGCCACTCCACTCGTGGGGTTTCATTGTTTAATTGCTAATTGGGTGAGAGGAGTTTTATCAACCAGACAGATTTGGTAAAACCATTAATTAAAACCATTTTCTTAATTCAATGGTTTTAGTTCTTGTTTTCAGCTCTCTGCACCTCCAGTGTAAAAATCCTGCAGCAGAGAGGGAAGAACACGGTGGAAATTTGGAGAAATATAGATAAATATAGATAATATGAAGAAATTTGGATAATATGGTTAAATATGAATATTATGGATAAATATGGATAATAGGGAGAAATACGGATAAACATGGATAAATTTGCAAGAGCCTGTGATACATTTGCATGAGTAATTCCCATTCAATTGACAATTCCCAAACTGTTCCCTTCCATCCTTGGCTATTGATTATCAGGGATGTGTGGCTGGGCCACTTCACTCGTGAGGTTTAATTGTTTAATTCCTAATTGAGTGAGAGGAGTTTTACCAACCAGCAGATTCAGGGTTGGGTTTCTGTTTGTTTAATTAAATGGTTTTAGTTCTTGTTTTCAGGTCTTTGGAATTCCTGTGCAAAAAGGCAGCATTAGCACTGAGGGAAGAATGTGGTGGAAATATGGAGAAATATGGATAAACTTGGAAAAATACAAATAAATACGGATAAATACAGATAAAATGGATAAATATAGGTGAATATGGATAATATGGATAACATTGGATAAATTTGGATAGATAAATATGGCTAAATACATCCCCAGAGTGAGGGCACATCCTCAGAAGCAGGGCTCATCCCCAGGATGATGTCACATGCCCAGGGCAAGGGCAAAGGCAAATCACTGGGACAGTGGCACAAATCCAGGAAGATTGCATGTCCCCAACACAGTGGCACTTCCCCAGGACCATGGCACATCCCCAAGGTGAGGGCACATCCCTGGGACAGTGGCACTTGCCCAGGGTGATGGCACTTCCCCAGAATGATGGCACATGCCCAGGGCAAATCACTGGGACAGTGGCACAAACTCAGGATGATGGCACGTGCCCAGGACCATGGCACATCCCCAGGGTGAGGGCACGTGCCCAGGGCAAGGGCAAATCCCTCTGACCATGGCACATCTCCAGGATCAGGGCACACCCCTGGGACAGTAGCACATACTCTGGATGATGGCCCAGCCCCAGGTCAGTGGCACATCTGCAGGATCAGGGCGCATCCCTGGGATAGTGGCACATCCCCAGGATGATGGCGTATTCCGAAGACAATGGCACTTCCCCGGGACCATGGCACATTCCCAGAATCAGGGCACATCCCTGGGACAGTGGCACATCCTCAGGGTGATGGCACATACCCAGGGCAAGGGCAAATCCCTCGGACAATGGCACAGCCCCAGGGTGAGGGCACATCTCTGGGACAGTGGCACGTCCCCAAGATGATGGCATTTCCCCAGAATGATGGCACATGCCCAGGGCAAGGGCAAAGGCAAATCACTGGAACACTGGTACAAACCCAGGATGACGGCCCAGCCCCAGGATGATGTCACATCCCCAGGACTGTGGCACATTGCTGGGACAGTGGCACATCCCAGGGACAGTGGCACTTCCCCAGGATGATGGCACATGCCCAGGTCAGTGGCACATCCACAAGAGAGTGGCACATCCTTGGGATAGTGGCACATCCCCGGGACAGTGGCACATCCTAGGGACAATGGCACATCCTAGGGACAATGGCACATCCCCAGGTCAGTGGCCCAGCCCCAGGACGATGTCACAACCCCAGGATGATGGCACTTACCCAGGGCAAGGGCAAATCCCTTGAACAGTGGCACATCCCCAGGACAATGGCACATCCCAAGCCGATGGCCCAGCCCCAGGGCGATGGCCCAGCGTGCCCGGTGAGGATGTGCAGAGAGCGCCTGGAGGTGGGAGGGAATCCCGGCATTCCTGCGGGGAGCGGCAAGGAGCCGTGGGTGATAGATAAGACCCTGGCAGCGTTCAATAAGTCTCCGAAGCTGCTGCCTAAGTGAGATGTTGACAGAAACAAAAGAAACCCCGTTAGGAAATCTCTCCCCCTCCTGGAAGAGGGCGAGGGTTTTCTTGGAGGGGGGAGAGGGAGGTTTGCATACATTTCAAGGCTCAGCCAAAATACAAAGTGCTTTTTGTGAACGCAAGAGAAAAGGACGTGAAGCAGGCAGAAGAGGAGGAGGAAGAGAAGGGGAAGGATGCCTCAATACAAAAAAGCTTAGCCTGATAAAATATTTAGGACGGGCTCACACATCAGAATATTAATGCTCTGCATTCCTTGTGCTTGCACTCTGTTGATCTTCATTCTCCAGTGACCTTGTTTACAGTATCTGAATTTGCAGTCTGCATTTTAATAAGGCCCTGGGAGAAGGTCTGAGACACAGCGCCTCGCTGAAACCAACTTCAAAACCCTGCTCCGACTGGTTGGAATCCTGGAGGATGGGCTGTGCCTCGGGGGGTGCCTGGTGCCCTCCAAGGACCGACCCTCCGGAGAGCCCACCCGGGGCAGGCAAAATGGGACAGCACGGAGAGCATCCTCCACACAACTCATCAATCCCCCTTCCCAATCCTCCAGGGCTCGCTGGAAGCCCCACAGCGTGCACAACGCCTGGGCCCCTTCTCTTCCTCCTGCCACCCCCAGGTGACCCCCGGGCCATCGAGCGGCCGGTCCCCAGGGGCTGTGCCAGCCGCGGTTAAGCAGCTGCGAGTGCCGGGGAGCCACGGTCCCCTCGGCAGGCAGCGCTGCGGGCCGGAGGCAGCCGCCGTCCCCTGCAGCGCCTGCAGAGCGATGCGTGTTCCCGGGCCTGCATTGCCTAATGGGCTGTGAAGGGTCTCAGCAGGCAGAGCCCAGGCTCGGGGGGATGCGGGGGAGATGGAGCGGGCAGCGCGTTTGTCACATCTGCTCCCCGCTCCTGCCGAGCTGGGAGGGCAGCGGGAGCCCGGAGCGTCCCCGGGGATGCGGCAGCGCCCGGCTCTGCCCGCCCGGGGCTGGCAGCGTGCCACGGGCTGGGCCGGGCTCTGGGCACGGGGCTGCGGTGGCACGGGGTCGTTCTGCTGCGGTCCCCATCCTGCTGCAGTCCCTGTCCTGCTGCGGTCCCCATCCTGCTGCGGTCCCCATCCTGCTGCTGTTCCCATCCTGCTGCGGTCTCCGTCCTGTTCCGGTCCCCGTCCTGCTGCGGTCCCTGTCCTGCTGCTGTTCCAATCCTGCTGCGGTCTCCGTCCTACTCTGGTCCCCGTCCTGATGGGGTCCCTGTCCTGCTGGGGTCCCCATCCCGCTCTGGTCCTTGTCCTGCTCCAGTCCCCGTCCTGCTCTGATCCCCGTCCCTCTCTGGTCCCTGTCCTGCTGGGGTCCCCATCCTGCTGCGGTTTCCGTCCTACTCTGGTCCCCATCCTGCTGGGGTCCCTGTTCTGCTGGGATTCCCGTTTCGCTGCAGTTCCTGTCCTGTTCCGATCCCCGTCCTGTTCCGGTCCCCGTCCTGCTGGGGTCCCTGTCCTGCCGCAGTCCCCATTCCTCTCCAGTTCCCGTCCCGCTCCGGTCCCCATCCTGCTGCGGTCCCCTGTCCTGCTCCGATCCTCGCCCCGCTCCGGTCCCCGTCCCTGTCCTGCTGTGATCCCCGTCCCTGTCCCTCTCCAGTCCCCGATCCTCTCTTGTCCCTGTCCCTCTCCAGTCCCCGTCCCACTCCGGTCCCCATCCTGCTCTGGTCCCCGTCCCTCTCCCGTCCCCGTCCCACTCCCGTCCCCGTCCCGCTCCGGTCCCCGTCCCTGTCCTGCTGTGGTCCCCGTCCCTGTCCCCTCTCCAGTCCCCATCCCGCTCCGGTCCCCGTCCTGCCGCTGTCCCCGTCCCTCTCCCGTCCCCGTCCCCCCAGCAGAGGGTGGTGGCAGCCCGCGGACACGCCAGGGCTGGCTGCCGCTGGAGACAGCAAGGACATCGCGGGCTGCGGACGGGGCTGCGGTGTCCGGCGTCCTGCGCAGCTCCCGGGGAGCCTCGCTGTCCCTGCCCTGTTCGTCCCGGGAGAACACGCGGCGAGGGTGGGTGCGGAGCCCGGGAAACAGCAGGAAAACGGCAACAGGGCCTCGGGGATTCGGGAACAACCTCCTTGAAAGCTGGTCCTGGAAATGAGCTTGTGTCAGTCACACCCCTCAAATACCCAAAGCATTCAGAAGGTGGGGAAGACTCTTCCCTTATCCCACCCCACTCCTGCTGGGTTTTGGGGCACCTTTCCTTATCCATTCCATTTCTGCTGGGTTTGGGGCATCCTTCCCTTATCCCAACCCACTCCTGCTGGGTTTTGGGCATCCTTCCTTTATCCCACCCCACTCCTGCTAGGTTTTGGGTACCCTTTCCTTATCCCACCCTATTCCTGCTGGATTGGGGGCAATTTTCCCTTATCCACCCCACTCCTGCTGGGTTTGGGGTACCCTTCCCTTTATCCCACCCCACACCTGCTGGGTTTTGGGGCACCCTTCCCTTTATCCACCCCACTCCTGCTGGGTTGTGGGGCACCCTTCCCTTATCCATCCCATTCCTGCTGGGTTTTGGGGCATCCTTCCTTTATCCCACCCCACTCCTGCTGGGTTTTGGGGCACTTTCTCCTTGTCCCACCCCACCTCTGCTAGGTTTTGGGGGCACCTTTCCCTTATCCCACCCCATTCCTGCAGGGTTTGGGGCATCCTTCCTTTATCCCACCCCATTCCTGCAGGGTTTGGGGCATCCTTCCTTTATCCCACCCCACTTCTGCTGCGTTTGGGGCACCCTCCCTTAACCCACCCCATTCCTGCTGGGTTGTGGGCACCATACCCCACTCCTGCTGGGGTTTGGAGAATGTTTCCCTTATCCACCCGACTCCTGCTGGGATTTTCTTTCAGAGGAACCAGAAATGTCCCGTGATTTGGAAAGGCAGTCGCACTCCTCCCCTCCCCAGCCACCCCACCTGTGCTGTCGCTGCCCCCAGGCAGTTCTGTGTCCCCGTGGTGCCACAGCCAGGGCACGGTGACAGCAGCGTCCTCCAAAGGCATCCAAGGTGTGTCACAGCACGGGCACCGTGCCAGGAACGGAGGCAGGAGGGAGTTTGTGCCCACACAGCACTTGGCACGTTTTTAGTCCAACATAAATCACCGAATATGCTCAGCTGGAAGGGACCCACAAGGATCATCAAAGGACACCTCCTAAAGGAGCTCAGCTCAGTGAGTCCTCATGGAGACTCTGGGAGGAAAGGAAGGATTTTTTTTTTCTGTTTCACAAATGGGAAAATAAAATCTGTAGGCTCTGGCAAAGCAAAGCTGGGAATGTGGAGCAGATTCCTTGCAGTTTTACCTTTCTCACCTCAGCACTCACAGGGTCATGCAGCCAGCTGGGTGTCCCTGCCCCTGCACAGCCTCCTGGAGACCTCTCCTGTTTCAATCCTGCTTTTGCCTGGAAAAAGTTCAAGTCTCTCCCCCTTGACTGCTCACAGAGGAATATCTCAGGGCAAAGCAGCACCTTCCTGAGGAGTCCCAGAGCCCTGGGGATGGCGATGCACTGCCTGCTGCTTCTCCCCAGTGGAAAGTGTCTCAGTTTGGAAAGAAAGGAGTCTGCTAAGGAAGGCAGGAGCCTCCCCTGAAATGGAGAATGTAAACCTTCCTCACCCCTCCCAATTGCTATAAATTTTAAATTAAGGGGCTCTCAGGCAAAAAATATGGGAGCAGGAAATAACAGTTCTTTAATAGGGAAAGGAAAAAAATAAAAGGATAAAATAACCAATGCAGTGAACTAAACCAACACTGCCAGAGTCAGAACCCAGCCTGACACCCTGTGGGTCAGGGTGCTGGCACAGCCCCATTGGAATTGTGGCTCAGCCCTCCTGCAGTGTCAGGGGTGGCTCTGCTGGAGCAGGGATCCTGGAGAAAGGTGCATCTGCCTCTGAAGATCCAGGGCAAGAGGCAGCTGCTGTTCCTCTGGGGAATCCAGTGCAGAAGCCGTGCTGGTGTTCCAGAATCTCCAGATTCTATCCGGGTAGGAATGCTTGGCTCCTCCCTCTGGGCTCACATCTCCCAGTGGGATGCTGTAGTTCTGATCAGCCATGCAGGGACATTCCATGGCTGTTATCAGCAATGTCCCCTCCCCAGGGAGGAGTGAATGTGGTCACTCAAAGAGAGATAAGGCAAACTGCCCACTGACAAAGGTAATCTGCCATACAGATGGCAATAGAAAACACATTGCATTGCAATCTTCCACAAAAGGGAGGAGTTTGAGAGGCTCCAAGGGCTGCACCAGAGCATGGAGATATCCAGCAAAGCAGGGACAATGTGCAGCTCCAGCTCAGCACTGCTTCAGACAGAGGCCTGAACAGAGGCTCAGACCTGACAGAGGTTCAGAGATGGTTCTCAAGAGCAGCAAGGGACGTTCCTCCTCCCTGACCTTTCCTCCTGCTCGGAAGAGCTGCAGGCACAGAGGTGTTTCTGTCCCTGTCTCTGCTCAGCCTGTCCTGCCTGCCTGGGCTTTGTGACCAGCTCAGCTGCAGCCTGGGCAGGTTTGACCCTGCAGCTCTTTCCTTCCTGGGCAGCTGCTTGCTCTGTCCTTGTCACTTGCTCTCCTCCTGCCACTTGCTTTTTTTAGGATGCCTGAATTGAGCTTGAATTCCAAACCATTACATGAGAGATCCTGTGCATTCTCTTGTGGTTCTGGAGAGAATTTCCCCCAGGACAATCCTTGCCAGACAGGAGACCTTCCTGGCAGCTGCTGGGAGCTGAGCTGGGTGTTCCCATCATGATCACTGCAACCACTGAAGCTTGAGGTCAACTCCAGGCCTCTTTCCCACTGTGAAATAAACCTCAGCACCATTTTTAGAAGTCCCTCCTGTGACCGTGTGCACAGGGGTTCCAGGATGAGGGAAGAGACGAGGATCTGACTCCATGTTTCAGAAGCTGATTTATTATTTTATGATATATATTACATTAAAACTATACTAAAAGAATAGAAGAAATGATTTCTTCAGAAGGCTGGCTAAGAATAGAATAGCAAAGAATGATAACAAAGGTTTATGGCTCATCTCTCTGTCTGAGCCATCTCCCTGTGATTGGCCATTAATTACAAACATCCAACATGGGCCAATCCCAGATGCACCTGTTGCATTCCACAGCAGCAGATAACCAATGTTTACATTTTGTTCTTGAGGCCTCTCAGCTTCTCAGGAGGAAAAATCTTAAAGAAAGGATTTTTCCTAAAAGATGTCTGTGACACCCTCCCACAGTGGCTGGGGACCCACAGCCATTCTGGGACAGGCTGAGAAAACCCACCAGCCCTGAGATGCCTGGCAGAGATGACAGAGTGCACAGAGCTCCAGGCTGACTTTTGTTTTCCAGTTCAAAGCTTTTGGCACAGTCCCAGTCTCTATTTCCAACTTGGCTGGGCACCATCAGAAGGGCAAGAGTGTGGCTGCTCATTAAGTCAATCCCAATTCTCCCTGGGCTCTGTAGCTTGGCTGACAACACCAACATCCCAGGGAGGTGGGATTCCCTGGGAAAAGCCAGAGGTAAATCCCAGGGAGATGGGATTCCCTGGGAAAAGCCGGATGTTCTATATTATGTAGAGCATCTGCAGATAATACTAGCACTTCTTTCTTCTTATTGCTAAAAAAAAAAGGCCAAACAAGCAAACAAAAAACCCCAAAAAACCATTAAAAAAAAAAAAACATCCCAAACCCAAAAGGTACTAAACTCTTCTTACTCATAGCATAAATTGCCCAATGCAAGACAAAGCATACTTCTGGCTGCAGCAGGTCCTCTCTCTTCTGCTGCAGTGCCTCAGAAGTTCTTGTATTAACATTGCTCAGTCATGGTGAGTACAAAAAATCAGAGGGTTTTGGGAAAGCTGCAAAAGACAGGCCTCAGAGACAGCAGAGTTGTGATTAGAGCTAAGCAGCAGCCATAAGATTGGTCAGCAGAAAAATTATTTAAAAAGTAGAAAAGCAAGGACAAATAGAACAATGGTCTGTGTATTGTAGACGCTTGTGTACAGTAACTCTCTAAGCTACAGAAAAGTTTATCTAGCAAGATATTAGACAGTTTTAAGCTTAATAACAGAGCTCTGCGCATTGGGTTTTAAGGCTCACAAGCAGGTATTGTATTCGAAATAAGCAAGCATTGTTCTAACCAAAGGTACCCGTGCTTATAGTGATTGGATGGAACTACTGTCAATGTGCTTTTGCTTTGTGTGATTGGTCAAAAAACTTACAAAGTGAGTTGTAACATTAAATTCTTGGTCTGCTGTCCGGGATGTGAGCTGGTGGCATCTTCCCATTGTCATAACCATGGAATGAGAGTGATGCTGGAAAATCAAACAGCTCAAGGCAGTTCCACAGCAGCCCCATCCCGTTCGTGATTTGTACAGAGCCCCTGGCCGGTGACAGTTGCCTCCTCTGTGAGGCACTTTTGGGGTGCAGAGGTGCCAGCTCCAGAGAAAGAGACTCATATCCTCGGGGATGTGAGGCTTTGGAGCCTCAACAGCTGGGAAATTCCCTCTGTGTGCCTCAGTTTCCCCACCTACGAAAGGAGGCCACCATCCCTCCTGTCCCATGAGGCCACCAGTGCATCTTCCTGTACCACCTGAGCTCTTTTCCCTGCTGGGATGGGGCGGAGGTTGGACGCTGGGAGCAGCTCAGGTCCTGCCAGCCTGTCCCAGCGGCACTGGAGCAGGGCAGGGTGGCTGTGCTGGCACAGCCCCAGAGCTCTCACAGCTCCTGCAGCAGAGCTGTGGTGCACAGGGACGCTTGGTAGCACTGGGTCCCACAGGAGCGCCCTTCAGTGACACTGTGTCCCATGGGGGGGTCATTCAATGGCACTGGGACCCACCAGGAGGGCCATTTGTTGGCAGTGGATTCCTCCAGGAGGGCCATTCAGTGGCACTGGGTCCCATGGGGGGCCATTTGGTGTCACAGTGTCCAATGGGGGGGACATTCAGTGACACTGCGTCCTATGGGGGGCCATTCAGTGGCACTGTGTCCCATGGGAGGGACATTCAGTGGCAGTGGGTGCCACCAGGAGGGCCATTCAGTGGCACTGTGTTCCATGAAGGGGCCATTTGGTGGCACTGAGTCCCACGGGGGACCAGTCAGTGACACTGGGACCCATGGGGGGACATTCAGTGGCATTGTGTCCCATGGGAGGGACATTCAGTGGCAGTGGGTGCCACCAGGAGGGCCATTCAGTGGCATTAGGTCCCACAGGAGGGCCATTCAGTGACACTGGGTCCCACCATGAAGTCCATTCAGTGGCACTGGGTCCCATGGAGGGGTCATTCAGCGGCACTGGGTCCCATGAGGAGGACATTTGATGGCACTGTGTCCCATGGGAGGGCCATTCAGTGGCATTAGGTCCCACAGGAGGGCCATTCAGTGGCATTAGGTCCCACAGGAGGGCCATTCAGTGACACTGGGTCCCACCATAAAGTCCATTTGGTGGCACTGGGTCCCACTGGAGGGCCATTCAGTGACACAGGGTCCCATGGGAGGGGCAATTCAGTGACACTGGGACCCACTGGAGGCCATTCAATGGTGCTGGGACCCACTGGAGGGGCATTCAGTGGCACTGTGTCCCATGGGGGGCCAGTTAGTGGCCCTGGGATCCACTGGAGTGGCATTCAGTGACATTGAGTCCCACCAGAAGGGCCATTCAGTGGCACTAGGTCCCATGGGGGGGCCATTTGATGGCACTGGTACCCACTGGAGGGCCATTTGTTGGCACTGGGTTCCTCCAGGAGCGCCATTCAGTGACACTGGATCCCATGGGGGGCCAGTTAGTGACACTGGGATCCACTGGAGTGGCATTCAGGGACATTGAGTCCCACCAGAAGGGCCATTCAGTGGCACTAGATCCCATGGGGGGGTCATTCAGTGACACTGGGTCCCACCATGAAGTCCATTTGGTGGTACTGGGTCCCACTGGAGGGCCATTCAGTGACACAGGGTTCCATGGGAGGGGCCATTCAGTGACACTGGGACCCACTGGAGGCCATTCAATGGCGCTGGGACCCACTGGAGGGGCATTCAGTGGCACTGTGTCCCATGGAGGGCCAGTTAGTGGCCCTGGGATCCACTGGAGTGGCATTCAGTGACATTGGGTCCCACC
The DNA here is from genome assembly GCA_039654755.1 of Calcarius lapponicus. Lineage (NCBI taxonomy): Eukaryota > Metazoa > Chordata > Aves > Passeriformes > Fringillidae > Calcarius > Calcarius lapponicus. The sequence continues at coordinate 33,091 of JBBFKN010000162.1, forward strand.
AGAAGGGCCATTCAGTGGCACTAGGTCCCATGGGGGGGTCATTTGATGGCACTGGTACCCACTGGAGGGCCATTTGTTGGCACTGGGTTCCTCCAGGAGCACCATTCAGTGACACTGGATCCCATAGGGGGGCAGTTAGTGACACTGGGATCCACTGGAGTGGCATTCAGTGACATTGGGTCCCACCAGAAGGGCCCTTCAGTGACACTGGGTCCCATGGGGGGGGTCATTCAGTGACACTGGGCCCCATGGGGGGGCCATTCAGTGACACTGGGTCTCACTAGAGGCCATTCAATGGCACTGGGACCCACAGGAGAGGCATTCAGTGGCACTGGTCCCATGGGGGGCCAGTCAGTGACACATGGCCCACTGGAGAGCTATTTGGTGGCACTGTGTCCCATGGGGGGTCTGGCCATGCCAGGCTCCCCCGGGCACCCCCCTGCCCACCCCTGTCCCCAGCGCTGGCAGAGCCCCGGCTGAGGGCTGGCCGTGATTTATCTCGGAACATTTCTTGCCTGTTGAAAGGCTGACCTCAGATATGGAGAGACGACGTGGGGAAGATGTACGAGTGTCTCTCGGCAAAAGTGCATCAGAGAAATTGAGCGTGAGCCGCCATCAATCTGCAGCCAGGGACGGGAGGGACCCGCCAAGGTCACCCGGGAGCTGAGTCAGCCCCGCCGCTCCTCCATCCATCACAGCCACGGCAGGGGGAGCGGGGCTGGGGGCAATCCCTGCCCACCCCTCACCTGCCCCCGCATCCGGAGCTGGAGCAGCACAAATGTCACGGAGGGCACGGGCACGGTGACCTTTGGTGGCCAGAACAAGCCCTGGCAGGCTCTGAGGATGCTGCCCGGGCTGGGACAAGGACAGGATGGATGGAAGGCAGGACACAGGTGACGGGAGGGGTTTTGCCTCTCTGGCTCCAGCTTGTGCAGCAGCAGTGTTTGGATAACCCGAGGAGTGTCCCCTGAACATGGAAAGGAGCTGAGCTCCCCTCAGCAGTTCTTAGAGCAGCAAGAGTGGATCAGGGAATGCCAGAATCCCTGAGGGTGGAAAAACCTCTATGTGGCAGACATCTTTTTATGAAAAATCCTTTCCTTAGGATTTTTCCTCCTGAGAAGCTGAGAGGCCTCAGGAACAAAATGTAAACAGTGATTATCTGCTGCTGTGGAATGCAACAGGTGCATCTGGGATTGGTCTCATAGAGTTGTTTCTAATTAATGGCCAATCACAGCCCATCTGGCTCAGACAGAGAGCCGAGCCACAAACCTTTGTTATCATTCTTTTCTATTCTTAGCTTAGCTAGCCTTCTGATGAGAACCTTTTCTTCTATTCTTTTAGTATAGTTTTAATGTAATATATATCATAAAATAATAAATCAGCCTTCTGAATCATGGAGTCAACATTCTCATCTCTTCCCTCATCCAAGAACTCCTGTGAACGCCGTCACACCTCCAAGACCATCGAGTGCAACCTTTGAATGCTCCTGTGCCCATTGAGCCATGGCACAAAGTGCCACACTGACCCACTGTTTGGACACATCCAGGGATGGCGACTGCACCTGAGCATCCCATTCCAATGGTTCACTCTGCTCCCAGCAAAGAAATTTCCCATAAAATCCACCCTGAGCCTGCCCTGGCCCAGCCTGAGGCCGTTCCCTCTCCTCCTGTCTGTGTTCCCTGGAGCACAGCCCAACACAGTCCTGCCCACAGCTCAGCTCTGCCCCCAGAGAGGACAGGCAGGGGGGGTCTCATGTCAGGGAACCTTCCAGAGCTGGTTCCCCTGCCATGGACAGGGATTTTCCCTCACATTCAACCCAAACCTCTCCTGGCGTAACCTGAGGCTGATGTTTGCCAGCTGCAGAAGAATCCCAGAATCATTCAGGCCCGGAAAGACCTCTGAGCTCACCAAGTCAACCTTCACCTGAATCCCACTACAGCCACTAAACCATATCACCTGCGCCATGGCTACTCATTTTTGAGCCCTTCCAGGGGCGGTGACTTCACCACTACCATGGGCAGCTGTGCCAGGGCTTGGCCACTCTTTGAGTGAAGAAATTTCCATAATGTCCAAGCTGAACCTTGTCTGACACAAGCTGAAGCCGTTCCCTCTGCTCCTGTCCCTGTTCCCTGGAGCTGTGCCCTCCTGGCAGGAGCTGTGCAGAGCCACAAGGGCCCCCTGAGCCTCCTTTGCTCCAGGCTGAGCCCCTTCCCAGCTCCCTCAGCCCCTCCTGGGGCTCCAGACCCTTCCCAGCTCCGTTCCCTGCCCTGGATGTGCTCCAGCCCCTCAGCCTCTCCCCATCCTCTCTCCCAGCTCCCAGCAGAGGTCTCAGCACCCAGGGGAGGAGAACCCCAGTCCCTCCCCTGGCCTGGATCCAATCTGGGCACCTTCAGCCCCCCGCAAACCTCCAGAGGGGTTTTCCTGCAGGTGATGAGGGACAATTAACACCACATCCATGACAAGATTTCCAGAGTTCTAGAGGAACCTTGAATCTCAGATTTTGATGAGAGTCTTTGGAAAAGTTCTGAAGAATCCACCTGCTAAATGCATTTTGTGGCTTCTGCCAGGTGCCTGTGCAGTGCCAGGCACGGGGATGCTGCTGTGGATCTGGCCCCAGATTACCTTAATAACTCTGCAGATTGGAAGCTGTGAGAGTAATTGATTCTCCACTTCATTAGTTAAACTGAAAAAGGAATTAAGAACTACCGAGGGTACAGCAAAGGGGTTGGCCAAAGCCTTGTTGTGCTCTGAACAGGTAAGCTTATTTACTTTTTGTTTTTATCAGATGGGAATGATTTTGAAAAGGAAACATTAGGATTTTAAGTGGGGAATCAAGATCTCATTACTTTTCAGAATTTCCTGTTGCTAAATTGATTTAGCTTTTTTGCTACTTTGCAGAAATTTGAAGACAGATTCAATCAGAGAAAAAAAAATATATATTTTAATTATGATTGTATTTTCCTGGTGAATAAACTGTCTCACAACTGCCCACAGCTGGTGTTGGTAGAGGCTCCTAAATCACTGAGGACCTTTGAAAATCCTCACCTTTGGTTTTGTTCCATGCTCCAGAGCACTGGGGAGGAACACCAGGATCAGGTCAGGGGACACCCACACCCAGCCCTGAGCTGGAGGAGGGCTTGGCACCAGGGGTTGAGGTTAAAGGGGGGAAAAGTGCCCAGAAACACACCGAGGAGGAGGGCACGGCGCTTTCCAGGGATCTTGTGGGATGGGACTGAGGAACCTGAGGGGCTCCTGGGGGAGGAAGGGGCTCTCACTCTGTGGATCTTCATCCCATGGAGAACATGGAGAGAGAGCCCCAGAGGGGACACTCCAGGCAGCTGAGCTCAGGGAGGGGCTGGTTCACAGAGACACAAATCGTTCCCAGGTCATCTCTGGGAGGTGTGGACGCCCCTCCTTGGTCCCTGCTCCCATCCCTGCACCTTTTCTTCTTCCTGCAAAACCATGAGGAGCAGCTGAGGGCTCTTGGTGTGTGCAGCTGGAGCAGGGCACGCTGAGGGCAGAGCTCAGGGATCTGCAGCTCCTCCCCAGGGGCAGCTCCCATCTCTGCTCTGGGACAGGGACAGCAGCCAGGGCACGGCTGGAGCTGGGCCAGGGCAGCTCAGGCTGCAGATCAGGGCAAGGTTCTTCCCCCAGAGGGTGCTGGCACTGCCCAGGCTGCCCAGGCAATGGGCACGGCCCCGAGGCTGCCAGAGCTCCAGGGATGCCCAGGCTGGGCTTGCTGGGGGCTCTGGGCAGGCTTTGGCTTTGGCATTGATCATCCCTGTGGGTCCCTTCCAGCTCAGCACATTCCATGGTTCTGTGAGAGTGAGGCATGGGGGAGATGAAGGATGGGGGAGAAATTTGGGCAGCGCTGCAGGGATGGCCAGGCTGGGGTTGTTGGGGGGTCTGGGCAGGGACAGGGGCTACACTGGATGATCCTGTGGTCCCTTCCAGCCCAGGGTGTTCTGTGCAATCAACTCTGTAATTAATTAGTCTCTTGTGCTACTGCACATCCTCCATAGTGAGGGTTCCTGTCCCTCAGTGTGGATGTCTCTGTCAGGTGTCAAAGCCCAAACAAAGCTGAATCTCCTCTCCACAGACACTGCAGGGACACCAGAACCTCCAAACAGCTCCGGGGCCCTGCAGGAGGCACCAGAGGTGCTCTGGAGGCCTCAGCTGATTAACACAGAACTGAAGAGCACTTGGAACCACCTGAGTTTCCAGTGGCACCTTTGTCAGGTGGGGAATTGCCCAGGTGCCCAGCCCTGGTCTGGCTGCCCTGTTGCCATGGCCAGGGCAGGGTGTGATGGGGAGATCCCATCTCCTCCTGCACCTGGAGGATCCCATCTCCTCCTTCTTCTGGAGGATCTCATCTCCTTCCCCTGGAAGATCCCATCTCATTTCCTGTACCTGGAGGATCCCATCTGCACCTGGAGGATCTCATCTCCTTCACCTTTAGGATCCCAGCTCCTCCTGCACCTATAGGATCCCATTTCCTGCTCCTGGAAGAAGATCCCATCTCCTGTTCCTGCACCTGGAGGATCTCATCTCCTTCACCTGGAAGATCCCATCTCCTCCTGCACCTGGAGGATTTCAACTCCTCCTATACCTGGAGGATCCCGTCTCCTGCCCCTGGAGGATCTCATTTCCTCCTGCACCTGGAGGATTTCATCTCCTGCACCTGGAGGACGCCATCTCCTCTCCTGCCCTTGGAAGATCCCATCTCCTCTCCTGTAGGATCCCATCTCCTCCCGCTCCACTCTCCCTGGAGCTCTGCTGGCTCTGGGGCTGTGAGGCAGATTGAGCTGTTTGTTTTGCCTTGTCTGTCTCTTTATGCATCCCCAAGTCCCCAGTGACTCCGAAGCAGCTTCCAGCACAGAAGGCATCCCTGTTCTCAAATATCTGTTAAATAAAATGTCAGCAGGTGACAACACAGCCTTCCTTGGTGCTGCTGTAATCCAGCTGAGTTAAGAAGGGATTAGAGCCTGGCACCAGGTTTGGATTTAGAACCTGCTCTGGGCTCTCTTTGATACAGACCCCAGAGGGCAGAGACAGCCTGTCCTTTGCAGGAATGAGGGGGGTAGGATGGTGGGGACGGATGGAGAGCAGAGATCTCTGCAGCCAGGGCTGGAACTTGTGGTTCATTGCAAAGGGCCTGGGTGCAGGGCCCTGCTGGGAGCTGCCAGCCACAACTCAGAGCAGGGCCCAGAGAAGAGAGGGGCAGAGAGGATGAGAGGGTGAGAGAGTAAGGGAGGCAAGAGAGAAAAGCATAAGAGAGTCAAAGGGTAAGAGGGGTAAGAGGCAAGAGAGCAAAGTTCCCGTTACAATACCATAAATCTTCTTCTGTGCTGAATATTCTCATTCTCACTGACCAATCTAGTACAAGATACAAATCCTACAGCATTTCCATACAGCCTATAAGAATCATTACATTCCCACACTGGGTTACATTTTAAACCCTAAAAACTCCTCTTTGGGCCCCTTCTGCCAAGCTGGCAGGCTCTGCTCTGAGCCTTGGGCCTGTCTGCAAGCAGAGGGGATTGTTTGATCCAAAGGGGATCACCTTCAGCTGGCCATGCCATTGTTTTCCAGTTGTTCAGTAACTGAGGGATCTCAAAGCTTGCTTTCATTTCAATCTGGCTTATAGTTTCCATATTCTCAAAACCTTTTGCCAGGCAATCACATTTATAAGGCTTTCCTGTTTCACCTTCCCCAGCAGTCCATGCCCAGGCTTGCTCCAGCCCTGCTTTAACTGTGGCTGATCCGCCCTCACCTGCAGGGCGACAGCAGCTCTCAGGTACCTGCAGGCTGGCACAGGTGGCGTGGGTGGGCACTGCCTCCTCTCCAGCAGTGCTGCCACCCCTACAGCTGAGCCTGGAAAAGCAGGAATGAAGAAGTGTTGGAGGTTTTTACCGCCACCACCATGGTTTTTACTTGACCAAAGGCTAATTTGTCCCTTTTTAGCCACCCCAGTTCTGGCAGAAGCCATCACACCTTCTCCTTGATGCCTTAGGATTTTAGATTTATATTTTCCATATATTATGGAAAAAAACATATTTTTCATATATTATAATATATTTTCATATATTTCTTGTATATTATTATTTTCATATCTATAACCCTGCAGTTCTTCAGTGTGTAACTCCAAACTCCACACACAGTGTGAGCTGTGCTTTCCCATTTTGGGCAGACACAACAATTCCTCTCCAGGCCTGGCAATCAAGGACACCTCACTGCCTCAGGCCCTGAGAGATGGAAACAAAAGTGAGTTTGGGGGGGAGCAAACTTGGGGTAAATGACTTCATTACCTGAAGGTGTAATTGTCAGATTAACCTCCAATGGACCAAACTTATAAAAGTGTGAAAATCCGTGACCCATTGTCCATCTTGGGTGTATCCCCTGGGGGGCTTTGTCTGGTTTAAATGTCCCTGAAGGCCCTTCAATAAATATAACTGCTTTTTATTGCCTGAATTTTGTCTAGCTTCTGTTTTTAGGTAGCCCCAAAAAGGCATCACTGTTCATCTGAAAGCGCTGCAGCACAACCTGCGCCTTCCTCTTGGATGTTTTAATTTTAAAATGATGCTCACAGAACCACGCAGAACCTGAACCACTGACTGAGAAGGTTCCCTGTGCTGGCACAGGAGGGGGAAGGAGCAGCACGAGCCCCTCTCGCAGCTGCAGACCTGTTTGCCGGGTCTCATCCGCAGCAGCAGCACTGTCAATCACAGCCCACGTTCTGGGGACAGGAGACACATTCCCTGCTATCAAAGTGACAGGTACAAAACCCATCCCTGACCTTTGCTCCCCCGAGCTCTGCCTAATGCTCAGCAAGAGCCCCCCAGACAGTGATGGTCTCCAGGTGAGGATTCAGTATTGAAATCTTACATTTTATAGCTGAAATTAAAATAAAAAAAACCAAACCTGTTCATTCTGTATGTGGGGAGTGTCCACACCATCCTTGCTTTCAGCTGACACTGCTCATCACGATTAAATATGAAATTTTAAATATCAAGTTATCATGACCATGAACTTCATATTTATTGTGGAGCATTCACATCTCTCCTTTTGTTCCTTCTGCAGCACACGAGCTGCTGGAGTCCTGCCTGGTGGTGAGTGAACTGCCCTGAAATCCCCTTTAGAAACAACCAGAGACATCCCTTTTTCTTTTTTTTTTTCACATTTATCATTACACAGCGGGTTTGTGAAGTATCAATTAGCTGTGTTGATTTTTCTGTTCTTTAAACCACCCTGCAACCACAGCAGTGAGGGGCTTAACCCAGCCCTCACCTCCCCGCATCCTCTGTGGTGTGAATTCACTTCCAAACAGGTTCTTTTTGCAGAGGTGCCATTTCACCTTGCTGAGCTCAAAGCGAGGAGCTGGGCTAGCTCTGACCCTTTAAAAATTTTTTCATGCTCTGGCCACACTTTCTGCTCCTTCACCACAGATGAAAACATGGGCTGTGACACCCTTGGTGACATCAGAAATTGTGAAATTCTGGTGAAAAGCAGTGGCAAGTTAAATACACAGTGTCTGAAGGTGTATCCAGAGCTCTCTTTGCCAAGCAGCCCTTCCCAGGATGCTGTTGATGCAGCAGGAACAGCAGAGCATTAATCATCAGCTGTTTCTCCCCGAAACTCTTCTCTGCAGGTCATGGGAAACATCCCCCTGCGCCACGCTCAGTTAATTAATTTGTGTCTCTGTGCACGGCAGTAATTGAGTCTCTGGTTCCTTTCCCCACGGTGTTCGGAGAATCTCTTCTCTCCATCAGGCTGAGTGGCTCTGCCATGGGCTGGGGAATAGGGAGAAAGCTCTGGAAGTGCCCAAGGCCAGGCTGAATTGGGCTCAGAGCCCCCTGGGGCAGTGGAAGGTGGAAGGGGATGAGCTTTACAGTCCTTCCATCCCAGACCATTCCAGGATGCTGTGATGATTCCGTGTCTCCCATCCCATCCTACTCATCCATTCCATCCCATCCCATCCCAGCATCCCATCTCATCCCATTCCACCTCATCCCATCATCCCATCCCATCCTGTTCCATCCCATCCCATCCCATCCCATCCCATCCCATCCCATCCCATCCCATCCCATCCCATCCCATGGATCCCATCATCCCACCCCATCATCCCATCCCATCCCATTCCATCTCATCCCATCATCCCATCCCACCCCATCCCATCCCAATCCCAATATCCCAGCCCAGCCCATCCCAGCAGACCTGCAGCTCCAGGTGGATGCTGGGCAGGCCTCCCCAGGTGGGCACCTCAGGAGCTCTGGCAGTGCTGCCTGCTCTGCCCTCCTTGATGGAGTCAAACCCATTTCCCAGGAGCTCCTTCTGGATCCGGAGGGATCCGTGCCAGTGCTCTGTCCTGGCTCCCCATCCCAGCCTGGAATCACTCCAAGGACACTCCCACCACTCCCAAAATCACTGAATTCAGGCCGGGTTAGGCACATTCCCCTCTCCGCATCCCCTCCTGCTGCTGTTGTGTGGCGCACACCTCCCAGGGCCCATCCCCATGGAAATGCCCATTCCCACGGGAAGAGCTGCCCTGCACAGGAGCTGCTGCTGCCCTCCACAGCCTGCCCTGCTCTGTTCTCTGAGCACACAGCCAGGGCTTCACCCAGCTCTTGCCACAAACAGGGCCAGTCCTGAGAGCCTCCCCATGGGCTGGGGGACAGCATAGCCCTGCCTGACCCTGCCAGGGAGCTGCAGGGGCTGCTGTCTTGGCTCTGTCTTAGGTTGGAAGATTTATCTGGGTGTGTTCTATTTGCAATCTGTCAGAGCTGGGGCAGCTCTCTGCTGTTCCTGGGGCAGTTTTCTTGGTCTCTGCCACAGCCAATCCTCCCTCCAGGAGATCTCTGCTGTCCATGGCCACTGAGTGTCCCTGCAGGGCTGATCCAATTCCAGCATCCCATGGGGAGATGCTGCGCCCAGGGCAGGAGCCAAGCATTCCTCCCTGGATCCAATCTGAGCCTGGCACAGCACAGCAGCCTCTGCCCCCTGCATTGCCAGAGGAGCAGCTTTCTGCTGCCCTGCATTGCCAGAGGGAGCCCAGGCCCATCTGCAGCAGCCCTGGAGCTGCAGAGGAAAACTCCCCCCTTGTGCAGGATCCCTGCTGCAGCAGAGCCACAGCTGGCACTGCAGGAGGGCTGAGCCCCCATGGGATGGGGCTGTGCCACCCCTGACCCACAGCGTGCCAGGGCTGCTCTCACTCTGGCTGGGTTTGTTTGCACTATTGCATTTGGATTTTTAATTTCTTAGTAAAGAACTGTTGTTCCTATCCCCATATCTTTGCCTGAGAGCTTTTTCATTTCAAAATTACAATAATTCAGAGGGAGGGGGTTTGCATTTTCCATTTCAAGGGAGGCTCCTGCCCTCCTCAGCAGACACCTGGCTGTTCAAACCAAGACACTCTCCCACTCCTTTCCTGGCTCACTTTGCTCCTGGCTCCCCAGAGGTCACGTTCCTGCTCAGGCTGACGACCCTTTAAAGCATCACTGCTCTCATTCCACTGCCCCACGGGTGCAAGGTTGAACTCTTTTCTTCATCCCTTCCTGTGTCCCTCAGGAATTTCCACACAGGAGATGAAAGCAGCAAAGCACTCCAGGGACTTTTTAATGTGCAAATGCCACTAAAGGAAGCGGCTGCTTTGCTCTGCCCTGAACTGAGTTTGCATTGCAGGAGAAATGACCCTGAGGTGGGTTTGGGAGGTGCCACAGCAGGGAAAGCTGCAAGGCTGGCCCTTGGGACTGTCTGAGTGCCAAGGCTGGGTGCTGAAATAAACAGGGCAGGAGACTTTTTCTCCTTTTAACACCTTTATTAAAAGTGATCAGCTCAAGGCTGGGAAGCTCGATGGGTCCGCGGTTTGCCGTCACCACTCCCAGGGTGGTTTGGAAGAGGAGGAATGTGCAGCTTTGTCCACTAAAGGGCAGAGCTGGGGGTCCCATCCTCATGAGAGCAGTGGGGCTACACCCCGTGTTTCACATCTTTTGGCTTTTCCAGGCTTGGGGTCTTGGTTCCAGCTGAGGTCTTTGCTCAGGGCAAGGGGCAACAAAGGTTCTCAGCATCTCTGCAGGCTCAGCACTCTGTTCCTCGCGTCCAGACATCACTCTATTCTTAATTCTGTGTTGGCTCGTTGTTTTTGGGGTCCTTTCGGTAAGTTTGGTGGGGTGGCCTCCCATGGCATGCTGGTCTCAAGGTTATTTTGCATTCTCTCTGATGCCCCCCCCCAATGTCCCCTCCTCTCACTTAGCCTCAGTCAGGGCCATACTGATACAAAAGGAGCAATTAGCTAAAATGACCTGTGATTACAATAACAAACAGTTAGAACTTCACCTTGGCAGCAACTGGTGTAACTGGTTCTGCAATCCTTTTTTCCCCAAAAAAATTGGCAGATTTTTTATTTATAACAGGTGTTTGCAGAGCAGGGCAGCCCCTCCAGGGCAGCCAGGGGCTCTGTGCACCCAGTGCGTGGGGCTGTCACCATCCTGCAGTGACACACACCTCACAGGGCTCAGCACCCTGACCCCTGAGCCAGGGAGGATGAGCTCAGCTTAGCAGGAGCTTAAACCAGGCCAGGGATTGCACACCCAGCCCAGCTGCCCCCTGCTCACAGCACTTTCACATGTATCAGAAAATCTGTTTACTAAAGTGGCCAAAAAGAATGTGTAACAATTAGAAGTGAGGAGAAAAAAAAAAAAAAAAAAAAAAAAAAGCAACACCAAAACTTTGGAGCAATGTCATTCTAGAGAATGCCATGCATGTATCCATGAGAACTACAAAAAACTTCTATTTTCAAATGCACTTACTAATCACCACGGCCCCCCACTGCCAGGGAGGCTCCAGGGCTCTGCAGGAGGAAATCTCCTCAACCTGGCCCAAGAACTCCAAAAAACTCCCCTTCCTTAGCCAAGTATCCATCCCTTCCCCAGCTCCAGGTGGGGAAACGTGGCTGCAGCTGCTCTGCCTGTCCCTGTGCCCCTGAGGTGACCTGGCACAGGTCAGGGTGGCTCAGCTGGTTGGGCAAAGCTGTGCTTTGCACCTGCAGAGACATTTCAAAGGCAGCGCCAGAAAATAAGGGTGTGAAAGGAGAGCAAACCTCCTGCTTTGAACGTCCTGGAGCTGTTCATCCTCTGGAAAGGAAAACAGCACATGAAAACACTTCAAAGGGACCCCTCCAGCAGGCAGAGAGGAGCTGCAGAGGGAGCTCGGGCATCCCCAGGCATGCGAGGGGCTGAGAGCGTCCCCACATCACAGCCACCGTGGGAATCACTCTGTGCTGGAGAAAAAAGCCCAGGGCAGCTCCACACGGTCACCCCTGCACCATGTGGGATGTGCTCAGCTCTGCAGCTCCAGCCCTGCCCCCTGAACCGTGTCTGAGTGCAGCTGTACTGCAGGGCCAGGAGGAAATTCATTAAAAGCCATCCCTCCGGAGGAATGGCACTGATAGATATTAAGGGTCTATCAATAATGATTCACTAGGCCATGATAGCAGCGAAATTGCAGTGATAAAGGGCGACAAAATATTGTAAGATATGTGCATTGAGGCCGTGGAGCAAATTATCTGATGGGAGATGCAACATGTGATGATGTGCAGGGAGCCAGCTGCTGCCCAGGGTGAGTTTGGAGAGAGGCACGGGGAATCACTGCTCAGGGAAACTCAACAATTCACAGGGATTATTTAACAATTCTAAAGGAATTCACTGCTCAGGAAATGCAACAATTTACAGGAATTCACTGCTCAGGGAAATTCAACAATACACAGGGAATTCAACAATTCACAGGGAATTCAATGCTCAGGGAAATTCAACAATTCACAGGGAATTCACTGCTCAGGGGAATTCATAGGGAAATTCAACAATTCACAGGAATTCAACAATTCACAGGGAATTCACTGCTCAGGGGAAATTCAACAATTCACAGGGAAATTCACCAATTCACAGGGAAAATTCAATAAGGATTTTATCTCGGCCTGCTCCCTGGGGGTGGGGACTGACCCCAGCCCTCCTTGGGGAGGAGCCCTTGCTGTGGCCAAACTCCCCTGCAGTCCGTGCAATTAATCACTAATGACTGCTGATGAGGAGCACTGCTCCTCCCCTCCAGACTGCTGGGCAGTCATTTCCCACCCAAAGCACTCCTCTGGGCACATCCCTGTGTGCCAACAGCTGGACTTGGGGTTACTCCTGTGTCTTGGTTTGGAAAAACAGGAGTCTGCTAAGGAAGGCAGGAGCCTCCCCTGAAATGGAAAATGTAAACCCTCCCCACCCCTCTGAATGGCTTTAATTTTTAATTTAAGGGGCTCTCAGGCAAAAATATGGGAGCAGGAAATAACAGTTCTTTAATAGGGAAGAAAATAAAAGGATAAAATAACCAATGCAGTGAACTAAACCAACCCTGGCAGAGTCAGAACCCAGCCTGACACCCTGTGGGTCAGGGTGCTGGCACAGCCCCATTGGAATTGTGGCTCAGCCCTCCCTGCAGTGTCAGGGGTGGCTCTGCTGGAGCAGGGATCCTGGAGAAAGGTGCATCTGCCTCTGAAGATCCAGGGCAAGAGGCAGCTGCTGTTCCTCTGGGGAATCAGTGCAGAAGCGTGCTGGTGTCCAGAATCTCCAGATTCTATCCGGGTAGGAATGCTTGGCTCCTCCCTCTGGGCTCACATCTCCCAGTGGGATGCTGTAGTTCTGATCAGCCATGCAGGGACATTCAATGGCTGTTATCAGCAATGTCCCCTCCCAAGGGCAGAGTGAATGTGGTCACTCAAAGAGAGAGATAAGGCAAACTGCCCACTTGACAAAGATAATCTTGCCATACAGATGGCAATTGAAAACATTGTGCATTGCAATCTTCAACATCCTGTCACTCCCAGAGCAGGCTCCAGGACAGCAGAGGCAAAACCCAGGCAGTGACAGCCTGCCTGAGCCAGAGCCCTCCAAGCCAGGCTGCCCAGCTGTGCCCAGGCAGGAGTCAGTCCAGCTCTCCACATCCTCCTGGCAAACGCTGTGGGAATCCACAAAATCAGGGTTTTGGGAAAGCTGCAAAAGACAGGCCTCAGAGACAGCAGAACTGTGATTAGAGCTAAGCAGGAGCCACAAGATTGGTCAGCAGAAATAGAAAAGTAAGGGACAAATAGAACGATGGTCCTGTGTATTTTAGACGCTTGTCTGAATAACTCCCTAAGCTGCAGAAAAGTTTATCTAGCAAGATACTAGGAAGTTTTAAGCTTAATACTGGAGTTCTGTGCATTGTGTTTTAAGGCTTACAAGCAGGTATTTTATTTGAAATAAGCAAGCATTGTTTTAAACCAAAGGTACGTGTGCTTATAGTGATTGGATAGAACTACTCTCAATGTGCTTTTGCTTTGTGTGATTGCTCAAAAAACTTAAAAAGTAAGTTGTAATATGAAGTTTTTGGTCTGGCTGCCTGGGGTGTGAGCTGCTGGCATCTTCCCATTGTCATAACCATGGAATGAGACTTGATGCTCTGGGAGATAAAAGAAACAATGGGAAGGATTCCACTGATTGATGAAGGGAAAAGGATATCTGCTTTTACAAATAAGTTTAGGCTTGCTGATAAATGAAATTAGACATTGAGAGATGAAAGAAACAATGAGGAAAACCCCTAAATTCCATAAGAATTTAAAAATTAATTGAGGGTTGTACATTAGAGGGGGAATCTTGGTATCAGGTATTCTGGGAAGTCTGAACCTCTCAAGTACCTCAGCCAATGGGGAAAGAGAGAAGGGAAATGCAGCTGGGAAATTGGGATACAAAAGGAGGGCTGTGTCCTCCAAAAATTGGAGAGACCCCAGGGATGCCCATGGCCTCTCCCTTTATGGAATAAAGTAAAAGGACTCCTCTCTCTCCTTTTTGGACATAAACCTCTGGTGTTTGTGGATTAATTTTCCTTAACAGTGTCAGGCTGGGTGTGTCAGCCTGAGCCTGCACAGGAATGGGGGAATGGGGAAAGTGCAGTGGAGCCACGCTGCTTTCCTGCTTTCTCCTTCCCCTAATGGACTCAATAATCGACTGGCAGCAGGAGTGAAAGTGCTCTGGCCAGGCAGTGCATGGAACATCTGATCCCTGCCAGGACCTGGGGGAAGGAAACAGCCCTGAGAGGCAGGGATGGAGCAGGGAGCACCCTGAGCAGTGCAGTGCCATTGCTGAGGGGGCACTTCCCCCTCTGCCTCTCCTGCCCATGGCAAAGATGGGGCGTTGCTGAAAGCCCAAGCCTGGGCTGACCCTGCCTCAGCTGGCCAGGGCCACCCCAGCAGTGCCACCCCAGCTGAAATAAACACAGGCAGGAGACCTTTCTCCTTTTTAATTGCCTTTATTAAAAGTGATCAGCCTCTGGGGGGAAGAACCAGGTCCGCGCTCACACCCCCGCTGCTGTGCTTCCAGGAGTGACTCAGAGGAGGAAGAAGAGTCCACCTTTTTCCACTGGTCTGTGGGCAGAGCGGAGATTCCGTCCTCACGACAGCATCAGGAAAATCCCTTGTTCGCTGTTTCAGTTTTGACTCCCAGGGTCCTGCCTCTAGCTGAGGTCCTTCTTTGGCTAGGGCGAGGGGCAAAAAAGGGTCTCTGTCACACACGTCTTTCAATGAAAAATCCTTTCCTTAGGATTTTTCCTCCTGAGAAGCTGAGAGGGCTCAGGAACAAAATGTAAACAATGGTTATCTGCTGCTGTGGAATGCAACAGGTGCATCTGGGATTGGTCTCGTGGTTGTTTCTAATGAATGGCCAATCACAGTCAGCTGGCTCAGAATATGTCCGAGACACAAACCTGTGTTATCATTCTTTGCTGTTCTATTCTTAGCCAGCCTTCTGATGAAACCTTTTCTTCTATTCTTTTAGTATAGTTTTAATGTAATATATATTTTAAAATATATATTCTGAAACATGGAGTCAGATCCTCGTCTCTTCCCTCATCCAAGAGCCCCTGTGAACACGGTCACAGGTCTCAGCGTCTCTGCAGGCTCTGGGCTTTGTTCCTCACGTGCAGACATCACTTTGATCTCTTAATTCTGTGTTGGCTCGTTGTTTTGGGGTTTTGGTAAGTTTGGTGGGGTGGCTTTCCCGTGGCATGCTGGCTCCGAGGTCATTTGTGACCGTGTTCACAGGGGTCTGGGGATGAGGGAAGAGATGAGGATCGGACTCCATGTTTCAGAAGGCTGATTTATTATTTTATTATATATATTACATTAAAACCATACTAAAATAATAGAAGAAAGGATTTCATCAGAAGGCTAGCTAAGAATAGAATAGCAAAGAATGATAATAAAGGCTCTGTCTTGGACTCTCTGTTCGAGCCAGCTGGGCTGTGGTTGGCCATTAATTACAAACATCCAACATGGGCCAATCCCAGATGCACCTGTTTGCATTCCACAGCAGCAGATAACCATTGGTTACATTTTGATCCTGAGGCCTCTCAGCTTCTCAGGAGGAGAAATCCTAAGGAAAGGATTTTTCATGAAAGATGTCTGTGACTGTTATTTTGCATGCCCTCTGATGTCCCCTGCCCTGTCCCCTCCTTTCACTGTCCGAGGAGGGTCATCCACCTGGCAGCAGGCAGGGTGGCACTGACAAAAGGAGTAGTTAACAAAAACGGCTGGTAATTACAATAACGAACAGGTAGAACTCCACCCTGGCAGCAACTGGTCCAACCTGTTCACCCTGCAACCCTTTTAAAAAAAAATTGGCAGCTTTTTCTACTTATAACACCAGCAGTGCCCCGTGGAGCTCTGGGCAGGGTGGCACCAGCCAGGGGGGTGCTGCCAGCCTGGACGCAGCTCTGATCAGCACTGCCTGCTCAGGGTGTGGAGAAATCCTTGGAGACAGGGGCCATGGAAAGGAACCTTTGAACTGAGGGGCTGTGCCCTGTCCCCTGATCCCCCTTACATAAATCATCTGCTGAGGTCACTGCTGTCCCCAGCTCCTCCCGGGTGGCTCCTGGAGGGCCTCAGTGACATGATTATCCCTCCTTAGCAGAGCATTTCCAAAGCCCAAGGAGGGCTTTGCTCGTTAATCTGGCATTCAGTGCAGATAATAGGCTTTGAGATGAAGCCCTCCTGGAGTCTATTTTAAGGTGGTTTTGTGGCTTTGTCGCCTGTCACAGCAGGAGCCATCCTGTCACAGCACTGCGGGGACACTGCCACCTCAGGGGCACTCTCACCCTCTGTCCCCTGCCACAGAAGCTCCTTCCTGTGCCCACGTGCCATCCCCAGCCCTCCAGGGTGGGGTGTGTGACATTTCCAAGGTGGGGTCTGTGACAGCCCCAAAGTGGGATCTGTGTCCCCTCCAAGGTGGGGTCTGTGACATCTCCAAGGCTGGGTCTGTGACATCTCCAAGGTGGGGTCTGTGTCCCCTCCAAGGTGGGGCCTGTGACATCTCCAAGGTGGGGTCTGTGTCCCCTCTAAGGTGGGGTCTGTGACACCCCCAAGGTGGGGTCTGTGTCCCCTCCAAGGTGGGGTCTGTGACACCCCCAAAGTGGGGTCTGTGACATCTCCAAGGTGGGGTCTGTGACACCCCCAAAGTGGGGTCTGTGACATCTCCAAGGTGGGGTCTGTCTCCCCTCCAAGGTGGGATCTGTGACATCTCCAAGGTGGGATCTGTGTCCCCTCCAAGGTGGGATCTGTGACATCTCCAAGGTGGGATCTGTGTCCCCTCCAAGGTGGGATCTGTCCCCCCTCCAAGGTGGGGTCTGTGTCACCCCCAAGGTGGGGTCTGTGACATCTCCAAGGTGGGGTCTGTGTCCCCTCTAAGCTGGGGTCTGTGTCACCCCCAAGGTGGGGTGTGTGACATCCCCAAAGTGGGGTCTGTGACATCCCCAAAGTGGGGTCTGTGACACCCCATGGTGGGGTCTGTGTCCCCTGCACTCCCCAGCTCACAGAGCTCTGTTGATAAGGCGTCACACCTGTCCTACCCTCCCTATCTGCCAGGGGGTACCGGCACTGGGAGCACTGGGAGCACTGGGAGCACTGGGAGCACTGGGAGCTGGGAAGGCCAGGCTGGCTCAGCTCTGGGAGTCTCCAGGGCTCAGTTGTCCAGCCTGGCATGCACTGGCAGAGCTGCAGGGATTTGTGGACTGGAATAGCATGAAATGATGCTGAAAATCCGGGTTAATCTGAACCAGCTCCAGAGGCCAGTTCTGCCAGAGCCGCCTCTTTATCTGCAGTGTGAATCTAAATCCACAGCAGGCTTAGCTTGGGTCTTGGCAGCTTTATGTCGGCTCTGATTAGTTCACATCACCTTCTTTACAGCTGCCTGGCCTTCTGCTGGGGAGGCTGCCTCCAGATTGTCAATATTTTGTATTTACACAACAGTGTCACCGTGCTCAGGGCAGCTTCCAAAAACGTCCCCTGGCTCCTGCCTCCCTGTGAGCCACATCCCTGGGAAAGGTTGTCCAGCACCCTGGGACAACCAGCAGGTCACAGAGGGTGGGACACAGCCCTAAACCAGGCCTAAATCCGAGACAGGCAGGAGGAAGAGAAGCCTAGGTTGAGGTCTAAAGAGAATGGGAGGGGTAGTGGGGTTCAGATTGAAGTTGCTAGGAGTAAGGCTAGCATTGGAGTTGTGATAAATAAGATAATAATTATCCCTGTGATAAATAATTAAATTGGGGAGGATGTTGATGGTCAAATGGGTTCCTTAATAAATAGTTTTTATCCCATCTGCTAGGGGTTGTAGAAATCCAAATGGGCCAACAATGTTTGGGCCCTGTGACCGTGTTCACAGGGGTCTGAGGATGAGGGAAGAGACGAGGATCTGACTCCATGTTTCAGAAGGCTGATTTATTATTTTATGATATATATTACATTAAAACTATACTAAAAGAATAGAAGAATGGATTTCATCAGAAGGCTGGCTAAGAATAGAAAAAGAAAGAATGATAACAAAGGTTTGTGGCTTGGACAGAGAGCCTGAGTCAGCTGATTGGCCATTAATTAGAAACAACCACATGAGACCAATCCCAGATGCACCTGTTGCATTCCACAGCAGCAGATAACCATTGTTTGCACTTTGTTCCTGAGGCCTCTCAGCTTCTCAGGAGAAAAACTCCTAAGGAAAGGATTTTTCAGAAAATGTGTCTGCGACAGGGCCCTTTCAGCCTCATATGTAGCTTAGGACTTTGTGCTCTACTAGCGTGAGGAAGGCCACTGCAATTCAGATTGGGAGGGCATAGGAGAGGGCTATGACGAGGTTAATTAAGAGAGGGTAATTGGTCATGGGGGAGGTTAGTTTAAGTTAAGCTATGGAGAGGATTTCGACCTCTGAGTTAAAGGACTTAAGCCCTTTGCATTTCCTGAGCTCTGCCACGCTAGCTGGTCCTTTTCTTGGACCTGGTGTGGTGTGACAGCCTTTTGTAATTTAGTTCTCTCCATTACTTAAGGCGAAGTAATGGCTGTTGTGTGAGGGGTGTGATCCCTGCCTTGGGATCCCACAGCTCAATCCGTCCTGTAGGATTGGCAGCACCAGGAACACGGGTGGGACAATGGGAAGGTGTTTGGGGACATTGTCCCCAGCCAGGACAGCAGAGGAAACGAGGGTGTTGTGACCCTCCACTGGAGATCCTGCAAGAGAACCAGCCCCAAGCAGGAGGAGCATCCATCCTGATAAAGCTGCTGGGGGTCATTCCAAGCCTGGGATGCCTTGGGAAGGCTGACCTAGAACAGAGACCAGACAGAGCTAAAGAATAAACCAAGGATTTATTGAAAGGCCTCAATGGATCCACCTTGGGCAGCACCAGAGCCCAGCCAGGGCTGCACCCAAGATGAACCAAAATGGTCCCAAAATGCACGACCGGGCACGGGGTCTGTCACTGTGATCAGTTCTGCTCCATTTGCATATTGGGGTTCATTGTCCAATTCTAGCCCCAGCCCCTGCAGTCCCATCCTGCTTGTTTTTCTCTCTCCAGCCCACGGTGTTTGTGCTCCTGGGCTGAGATTTGGATCATTTGTCCTTGGTCCCCAGCTGGAGCAGGAATTGTTTTGTCTCCCTGCTCTGTGCACAGAGCTCACCATCCCCTGATGTGAATCCCTGACCCACACACTAAAGCAGAATCTGAAAAATAGAAAAGCTGAAACTGAGGCATCAGGGCCAGGAGCTGGAGAGGAGAGGAGAGGAGAGGAGAGGAGAGGAGAGGAGAGGAGAGGAGAGGAGAGGAGAGGAGAGGAGAGGAGAGGAGAGGAGAGGAGAGGAGAGGGATGATGCTCAGGGGTTTCACAACAGGGCACTGACAGTTTAGGCTGCCATGGACTGCCAGAAGCCCTTTCCACTGAAGCTCCTGAGGAAGGTCTGAAGGTCTGCACCAGATGCCAGCAGGGCCAGGATGAAGCCAAAAAGCAGAGACTGTGTCAGCTGCTGGGATAGAAAGTGTAAATCCCTGGCTGTTGGCTGAGAAAAGCTACATTGCTGCCCTAAATTATTTCTGCTCTCTTCACTGCTGTCCCCAGCTGCCTGTGCTGGGCCATCCCTGCTGCAGCACAGGCTCGTAATGTGCTGTAATTAAGTGGGCACGAGTCTAATCAGTCTGCAGAGAGCCTTGGACAAAGGCTCTGCTAATCCCTGCTCTCCCCCTGCAGCAGCAGGGATGTGACAAAGCACAGCAGAGCACAGCCAGGCACAGGTTGGAGCCTGGTGAATTCTCCTGTGCAGGCTGAGCTGCTCCAGCCCTGTCTCAGCAGCCCCTGAGCTGCAGAGGGGGAGCAGCCACAGCCTCCAGCTCTGGCCTGGGCACAGGGATCTGAGCCAGGGAATATCCTGGGGAGAGCAGGGCAACAGAATGCCCTGGAAGGGAGCACACAGCCCCAGGAGTGCCAGCACTGCTTTCCCAGGGAGACTCAGGCCGGGGAAATCCTGCTCTGAGCTCAGCAGGAAGGATGCTGCAAGCACTGACTGTGCTGGGGGTAACAGCTGAAGGGGTTCCTGAGAGCTCTTGTTCCTCTGGAGAGGTCAGAGAACCACAGAACCACTGAATGACAGAATGAGAGAATCAAAGAATCACAGAATCACAATCACAGAATCACAAAATGATAGAATGATAGAATCACAGAACCACAGAATGTGAGAATCAGAAAATCACAGAATCACAATCACAGAATGACAGAACCATAGAACCACAGAATCACACAATCACAGAACCACAGAATCACAGAATCACAGAATCACAGAATCACAATCACACAATCAGACAATCACAGAATCACAGAATGAGAGAATCGGAAAATCACAGAATCATAGAACCATAAAATCACAATCACAAAATCACAGAATGACAGAACCACAGAATCACATAATCACAGAATCACAATCATACAATCTCAATCACACAGACAATCACAGAATCACAGATTCACAGAGTGGTTTGGGTTGGAAAGGACCTCAAAGCCCATCTCCCATGGCAGGGACACCTCCCACTACTCCAGGTTGCTCCAAGCCCCATCCAGCCTGGCCTTGGACACTCCCAGGGATCCAGGGGCAGCCACAGCTTCTCTGGGCACCCTGTGCCAGGGCCTGCCCACCCTCTGAGTAAAGAGTTTCTTCCCAATATCCCACCTAACCCTGCACTCTCCCAGTTTGAAGCCATCCCCCTTGTCCTGGCACTCCATCCCTTGTATGTTGTCCCTCTCCATCTTCCTTGCTGGCCCCTTCAGGCACTGGAAGGCCGCAGCTGGGTCACCCCAAAGCCTCTGTTTGTGTCCTGGCTGCTCAAACAGGGTCACACCCTCTTGG
Organism: Calcarius lapponicus; assembly: GCA_039654755.1. Classification (NCBI taxonomy): domain Eukaryota; kingdom Metazoa; phylum Chordata; class Aves; order Passeriformes; family Fringillidae; genus Calcarius; species Calcarius lapponicus. The sequence continues at coordinate 53,814 of JBBFKN010000162.1, forward strand.
GGCTTTTGCTGCTCAGAGTGACCCCAAGATGTGTTAGAAAGTCTCTTTTCCCAGCCCAACTGTTGAAGAAGGAGTCAGAGCTCTTCAGTTCTCGGTCTCAAAATTGTTTATTGTTTCTTATCTATAAAATTCTTTCTCTGGCCTGCCGAGGTCCATTCAGCAGGACAGACAGAGGCACTCTGCCTGCCCCTGGGGTGGTGTTATGTCTTTATACTAAAAACTACAATATTTACAATAACTTCCCAATACCTATCACCTATGTTAGACAGTGAGCTTCTACTCTAAACCAATCTGTAAGTGCCACCATCACAGCAGAAGATGGAGGCCAAGAAGAAGAAGGAGAAAGGCTGGACATGCCCAGATTCCTCCATCTTGCCCCCTGAACCCCCATTCTAAAAACCCCAAAAATCTATTTTTCACCTCATGACAAACTGATTATTATTCTACTTAGACTTTCGTGGCTTGCAGATCCTCCTATAAGGTTGGTAATTTTTTCCATGGGTCATAATCAAACCCACAGGTATCTTGAGCTCTGTGCCAGGGTCTCTGAGCCCCCTGGGTGGGGTCCTGGCAATCCAGGACAGCCAGAGGGATGTCCTGAATTCTGACAACACCCCAGGAGGGGTCACTGTCCCTTACAGCAGAGCTCCTGCTGCCTTTGCACCCTGGGAGGTGTTCCAGGGGTGCAGGGAGCCCTGAATTGTCCATTTGGCCCCTTTCCCCCGTGGCAGCAGAGGGGTTAAAGGCAGGCTGAGCTCTCCCCATCCATCCATCCATCCATCCTGCACATCTGACGGCCCCATCTCTTCACCAGGCCCAGATTGATTTCTTGACTGGGAGCAATGAGCAGCTTCACATGAAAAATGAGGGTTTGTGGCGTCAATAGAAGTTCTAATTACAACTTAAACCCAGGACATTCTTTACAGAGCACACCAGATTTACAGCGCTCGCAGGTGGGCGTGCAGCCCGTTCTAATTAAAAGCAGCGCTGCAGATTGCTCCAGCCAGCCTGGCCCCACAAGGGCACTGCTGCTGGCACTGAGCTCACCAGGGAGGCACCAGGGACCCCAAGGGCACTGGGGAGCTCCAGTTCTGTAGGGTAGATGGGGGTAGGATGGTGGGGATGGACAGAGAGCAGAGATCTCTGCAGCCAGGGCTGGGAACTTGTGGTTTATTGCAAAGGGCCTGGGTGCAGGGCCCTGCTGGGAGCTGCCAAACACAGCTCAGAGCAGGGCCCAGAGAAGAGAGGGGGAGAGAGTAAAATCATAGGAGAGCAAAAGGCAAGAGCTAAGAGAGCAAAGTTCCCATTACAATACCATAAATTTTCTCCTGTGCTGAATATTCTCATTCTCACTGATCAATCTAGTCCAAGATACAAATCCTACAGCATTTCCATACAGCCTATAAGAATCATTACATTCCCACACTGGGTTACATTTTAAACCCTAAAAACTCCTCTTTGGCCCCTTCTGCCAAGCTGGCAGGGTCTGCTCTGAGCCTTGGGCCTATCTGCAAGCAGAGGGGATTGTTTGATCCAAAGGGGATCACCTTCAGCTGGCCATGCCATTGTTTTCCAGTTGTTCAGTAACTGAGGGATCTCAAAGCTTGCTTTCATTTCAATCTCACTTATAGTTTCCATATTCTCAAAATCTTTTGCCAGACAATCATATTTATAAGGCTTTCCTGTTTCATCTTTCCCAGCACAGTTCCTCCTCTCTTTTCTCTCTGCTGTGGCTCATGAGCTGCCCACACTGGCCCAGACAGGGCTGGATGGTCCCCACTGCCCAGCAGGGTCGCCCAGGGTCACCCCAGTTCTCTGTGTAGTGTGCAAAGGGCAGAGCTGGGGCACACAGGGTCAGGGAATCACAGAACAGCCTGAGCTGGACCCACCAGGATCATCCAGTCCAACACCAGGCCCCAAGAGACCCCCCAGCAACCCCACCCTGGGCATCCTGAGCTGAAATATCCACAGAGATCATTGATCCAGCTCCTGGATTCCACTGGGACCCTCTTGTTAAGGAAAAAATATTTCTTTTTCTCTTTCTCTAGAGCCAGAGGTGCTCTGAAGACATGCAGGAGCAATGAAATCCTCATCCTCAAGTGTTTGGATGTATTTTCAGGCCTAATGAATATTTCTGATAGTCTCCCACCCATTATATTTTTGTCGAATTTAATGCAAAATTCTAACACATTTTTACAATGAAACCTCTTTTATGCTACTGTTTAGATCACATGATGAATTTGTGATAAAGTCTCATATAAATGCTGCAGGAATCTTGAGCTTTTATTGTGTGCATTCCTTTCTTGTTCATCCAGTCCAGCCCCTGCCCAGACCCCCCAACAGCCCCACCCTGGCCATCCCTGCAGCGCTGCCCAGATTTCTCCCCCATCCTTCATCTCCCCCATGCCTCACTCTCACAGAACCATGGAATGTGCTGAGCTGGAAGGGACCCACAGGGATGATCAATGCCAAAGCCAAAGCCTGCCCAGAGCCCCCAGCAAGCCCAGCCTGGGCATCCCTGGAGCTCTGGCAGCCTCGGGGCCGTGCCCATTGCCTGGGCAGGGCTGGCATTCCATGGGAAGCCGCCCCAGAGCTGGCTGGTGCCCCCAGGTACCCTCAGGGACCCTCAGTGTGCCAGTGCCCAGTGTGAGGGTGCCCTGTGGGGTCAGTCTGAGGAGCTGGGGCAGGGCAGGTCCCAGGGTGATGGCCAGGGTGTCTGCAGCTCTGCTGCCAGGGCTCCCTGAAGCTTTGCAGAGCTCGTGCTGCCCTGTGCCTCAGTTTCCCCACATCTGAATGAGGAGAAAAGGCATTCTGAGCAGGGCTGGAGGACCAGAGCACTTTAGGAAGGAAGAGAGGGGGTGCCTTGTTGGCCAGGCATGACTGGGGGGCTCTGGCAGAGGGAGGTGACATTTCTGGATGTGTCCCATGTCTGCCCTGGGAGGTGCTGCTGGGGAGGTGCCCCCTGTGCCTGACATACAGCAGGGAGCTGCCCCAGCTGCTGACCCCTGTGCCAGCCCATGTCCCAGACACCTGTGCCACACCCCTGTGCCAGTCCCTGTGCCACACCCTGTGCCACACCCCTGTGCCACACCCTGTGCCAGTCCCTGTGCCACACCCCTGTACCAGACCCCCGTGCCAGACCCCTGTGCCACACACCTGTGCCACACCCTGTGCCAGTCCCCTGTGCCACACCCCTGTACCACACCCCTGTGCCACACCCCTCTGCCACACACCTGTGCCACACCCTGTGCCAGTCCCTGTACCACTCCCCTGTGCCACACCCCTGTGCCACACCCCTGTACCAGTCCCTGTGCCACTCCCCTGTGCCACACCCCTGTGCCAGTCCCTGTGCCACTCCCCTGTGCCACACCCCTGTGCCACACCCCTGTACCAGTCCCTGTGCCACACCCCTGTGCCACACACCTGTGCCACACCCCTGTGCCACACCCCTGTGCCACACCCCTCTGCCACACCCCTGTGCCAGTCCCTGTGCCACTCCCCTGTGCCACACCCCTGTGCCACATCCCTGTACCACACCCCTGTGCCAGCCCCTGTACCACACACCTGTGCCAGACCCCTGTGCCACACCCCTGTACCACACCCCTGTGCCACACCCCTGTGCCACACCCCCATGCCAGTCCCCTGTGCCAGTCCCCTGTGCCACACCCATGTACCACACCCCTGTGCCACACCCTGTGCCAGCCCCTGTAACACATCCCTGCACCAGTCCCTGTAACACACCCTGTGCCACACCCCTGTACCACAGCCCTCTGCCACACCCCTGTGCCCAACCCATGCCAGTCCCCTGTAACACACTCCTGTACCACACCCCTGTGCCACACCCCTGTGCCAGTCCCTGTGCCACACCCCTGGCAGCTGCCCCAAGGCCCTGAGCGCAGTCCCAGGGTAGGGGTGTGTGGGAGCTGTGGTTTCTAACAGAGCCCCAAAAGCAGCTGGAGCACGAGGAGGACACAAACAGAAAATGTTGAGCAGATCTTCCTCACCTGATGAGATTTCCTGGCTCCTTGGACAATTCTGAGTGTTCAAAATAATTTCCACTGGGGATCTGCCTGCCCCAGCCATGGGAGCAGCTCAGCCCCTCACTGAGGGCACGGGGATTAGGGAATGAGCCCTTCCTGGTGGATGTCAGGATGCAGGATGATCAGAGATGATGCTGTGGTGGTGAGGGGGTCTCTCTGCTGTGGTTGGCAGCCCCTGGTGGATGTCAGGATGCAGGATGATCAGAGATGATGCTGTGGTGGTGAGGGGGTCTCTCTGCTGGGCTGGGCACCCTGGTGCAGCCCTGCCTGCCTCTCCCAGTACATCCCTGCTGCCAGCTCTGCTCCTGGAGTGGAGGAGATCCCCCTGAGACATTCCCTGCTCAGGGTTGTGGAGCTGAGCCGGGTCACAGGGAGCAAGGAGAGCTCACTGATTTCCCGGGGCTGGGAGCCAAATTACTCCTGCCGTGAGCTGCTGCTTTGGAGAACAGAAAATCCCAGCAGAAGGTGAGAGGCGAGGAAAGTGCAAAGCACCAGGACTCCCCAGCAATCACCCCTGCCCCAGCTGCAGCCTGGAGAGCTGGAGCTGGGTTTAGAGGCCAGGAGATCAGTGCTGAGAGTCATCTCCAGAGCTTTTTCCATGGGGAACTCACAGAGGCAGAAAGGTGATGCTGGAAGCTGCTACCCAAGGATCTATGCCCTGGATCAGAGCCTGGGAGTGCTGACTGACAGCAAAGGGCAGCACAGGGACCTGCCCAGTGATCCAAAGCCATCTGGGACTGGAGGGCTGGGCTGCTGCTCCTGCAGGAAAAGCCACCAGCAGCCAGGAGCCAGACTGACAGACCCAGGGGGACGTGAGGATGTGACCCTGCTCGGAGCTGCCAGCCGCAGAGAGGCCACAGCTGCCTGTGAGATGTGAGGAGCAGGAACTCTGAGTTAGGCTGAGCCAGGAACTGCCCCCATGACTCAGCCAGTCCAACCAAAGCTCACCACAAACAGCTGTGGGGCCCAGGACGTCCGGGATGAGGCGAAACCTCCAGCTCCTTCCTCCCTGCTCCCTGAATTTCCTGATTAGAACAAGATAAACCAGGCTGTGTCATCCAGCCCTGATGTGGGCGAGCAGCTCCCGAGCCCAGATGTGAGCAGCCCCATCCTGACACGCCTGCTGTGCTTTATCAAAGCTGTCCAAATGCCATCAAAGTCCTTCCACGTGGTCCCTGTCACTCCCACGCACACCAGGAGTGTCCTGGGCCGTGATCCTGTTGGCATGGGAACACAGCAGGAGCTGGGTGTCAGCAGAGCAGAGCCCCCTGAGCTAAAGTGCCCCAAAACTCCTCATTATTGCCCTTCAGAGAAGAGGGAAAATGAAGATGGGAGGGATGGGAGGAGTTCCTGATCCAATGGTGTCCAATCCCCGCAGCCCTCAGTGTGTCATGGCACAGAATTCCAGGCTCTCCAGAAGATGACCAGGGGTGCCTGGGAGTGATCAGGGTTGTCCTGCACACTGAGGCTGCCCCCACACCCCAAACAGGCTCAGTCCAGCCCCTGGGCTCAGCCACATCCCCTCAGGCTGTTGTGCCTGTCCTTGGGGTTCCAGTGGGATTTCTGTTGGTGTAAGAGGGGCCCCAAAGCCACATCCCTGCAAGACTTCAGCCCCAGAGAGAAGTCCCTCGGGCAGGGCCTTGGGAGGATTTTGCCTCTGTCCAGGACCCCAAAACAAATCCCTGCCATGTTTGGACTTGATCTGCAAGGAGAGATAGTGGAGAACATTTGCTGTGGGTTTGCTCCTCCAAGACGAGGCTCTGGTGACTGCATCACCTGCAGTTCGTGTGGGGCTGATCCAGGTTGTGGGGAAGAGTTTCTGTCTTTCCAAACAGGAAGGTGTTTTTCTGTGCTACCCAAGATTTTTGCTTCTGTTGCTCTGCTGTGGAGTGTCCCATGTTGGGATCAGGGTTTGGCTCAGCCCCTCCGCAGCAGTAAGTGTGCCTGTCACATGGAGCATCCCAGAAACAGCCCTACAGGAGCCTCTTTCCAGGAAATCACAGAATCGTGGAATGGGACCTTATATCCCATCCAATTCCATCCCACCTCCCACTGTGCCAGGTGCTCCAGCCTGGCCTTGGGCACTGCCAGGGCTCCAGGGGCAGCCACAGCTGCTCTGGGCACCCTGGCAGAGCCCAAACCTCTCCAACCAGGCCTTGCCAGGCTACAAACCCCCTGTGGCAAATGGCACTGGGGGCACCTGCAACCATCCAGGAAATCATTCTTTCCTTTCCTTTCTCCATTTGTGCAATGGGTTTTGGTGCTGGTTTCCATCCTCGATTCAGGAATGTGAATGCCAGAGTGGTTTGGGTGGGAAGGGATCTTCAATGCCAGCTCATTGCAGCCCAGGGACAGCTCCCACTGTGCCAGGGGCTCCAGCCCCAATGTCCAGCCTGGCCTTGGGCACTGCCAGGGCTCCAGGGGCAGCCACAGCTGCTCTGGCAATTCCAGCCCAGCCCCTGCCCACCCTGCCAGGGAACAATTCCCAATTGCCAAGATCCCATCCAGCCCTGCCCTCTGGCACTGGCAGCCATTCCCTGGCTCCTGTCCCTCCATCCTTGGCCCCAGTCCCTCTGCAGCTCTCCTGGAGCCCCTTCAGGCCCTGCAAGGACTCTGAGCTCTCCCTGGAGCTTCTCCTCTCCAGGGAGCACCTCCAGCTCTCCCAGAGCTCCAGAGCAGAGGGGCTCCAATTCAGAGCATCTCCTTTGGACTCATTCCAAGAGATCAACAGGGAAGCACTGTAAGCGGGTCCTGTAGGTGAACAAAGGGACTTTTTGGGGGATCCTGGGCACCCCTCAGCCAACAACACCTGCGAGACACTGTGGTACGAGCAACCAATGAACACGTCAGGTGCACTTTGAACCCTGAAGGAAGAATGTGAGGTTTGGGGTGGGGGAAAAAAAAATTAAAAATCCTTGTTATCACGGATTCCTCGTGCTCCCCATCTCCCATCTGAAATCCTCCCCTCTCTGGGTGTGCAGGAGCTGATAAGGAGGCAGGGAAGAGGAGCTGGATCGCTGCACGCAGCAGCCAACGCCTGCTCCTCTGCTTTTATGTAGTTTGGAAGTGCTCTGAAACTGCTGGGCACAGACACTTCTGAGGCAGCAGCAACTTTGCACGGCGCAGTTGTTTTATGTCTGAACTGTACATACAGCAGTGAATAGAGCTCATAAAAGATGGATGTATTCTTGTTCTTTTTGCTGGTTTTGATTTATTATTTACTTCACTTTTTTCAACTCTTCCGAAGTGCTGTAAATCATCTAAATCATTTTTCTCCTCTGCTTGGCTAGTTTGGGGGAGCTGAAGCGAGATGATAGTGCCTCACCTCCTCGGCAGTGCGGGGTTTGCTGGGGGTTTTTCAGGAAGAGAGAGAAAAGACAGGAAATTTGAGCTCTTAACATCTCCGCAAAGTAGCTCGGAAAGGCTTAAAGGTTTTCTTCCGTCTGCTGGCTGCTCTGCAGGGCTCTGAGGCTCAGCCTTGGCTCGGCTCTGGAAGCTCTGCTGGCTCAGGATCCCTGCCCTTCTGGGGTGGTTCACATGGCAAATCAGTGCAGGGAGGGTTTGCACGCCCTGCCCTTGTTGCAGGTCAGAAACAGAAAGGGGGGACAAGGACAGGAGCCCAGCCTGGGGTCTGCAGGGGTGGGGTGACACTTTCAAACACACAGGGAGGACTCCCACGGCTGGCTGTGCTCAGTGCTCGGGGTCTGGCTCAGAGCTGGGCAGTGCCTGGAGATGTTCCCTCGGTCTGAGGTGACACATTCCAGCACCCAGAGTGTGACGGCGGTCACAAGGTGTTTCAGGGCGAAGGACAGACGAGAATGTGGACTCCATTATCAGAAGGCTTAATTTATTATATTATGATATATATATATTAACTATACTAAAAAGACATGGAGAGAGAGAGAAGCTCCTCAGAAAGGCTAAAGCTAAGAATAGAATAGAAAGAATGATCAACAATCCAGCTCTCCTGGACTCTGTCCGAGAGAGCACAGTCCTTGATTGGCCATTAATTATAAACATCAGAGATGGGCCAATCACAGGTGAACCTGTTACATTCCACAGCAGCAGATAACCATAGTTTACATCTTGTTGCTGAGACTTCTCAGCTTCTGCTGGAAAAATCCTAATGAAAGGATTTTTATGAAGAGATGTCGGCAACACCAGAGCTCCTCCAGCTGAGCCCCCCTGGCCTCCTCCGTGCTGATGGCGACCGAGCAGGGGCTCCAGCACCCAGAGCTGCTCCAGCAATGTCCCCCATGCCTCCTCAGTGCTGATGGCGACCGAGCAGGGGCTCCAGCACCCAGAGCTGCTCCAGCACCCACAGCTCCTTCAGCAGTCCCCCTGGCCTCCTCCATACTGAGGGTGACTGAGCAGGGGCTCCATCACCCAGAGCTCCTCCAGCAATGTCCCCCTGGCCTCCTCAGTGCTGAGGGTGACCAAGAAGGAGCTCCAGCACCCACAGCTCTTCTATGCTGAGGGCGACCAAGCAAGGGCTCCAGCACCCAGGGCTCCTCCAGCAATGTCCCCCAGGCCTCCTCCGTGCTGAGGGCCACCAAACAGAGGCTCCAGCATCTGGAGCTCCTCCAGCAACATCTCCCTGGCCTCCTCCATGCTGAGGGTGACCGAGCAGGGGCTCCAGCACCCAGAGCTGCTCCAGCACCCACAGCTCCTTCAGCAGTCCCCCTGGCCTCCTCTGTGCTGAGGGTGACCAAGAAGGAGCTCCAGCACCCACAGCTCTTCCATGCTGAGGGCGACCAAGCAGGGGCTCCAGCACCCAGAGCTCCTCCAGCAATGTCCCCCTGGCCTCCTCCGTGCTGAGGGTGACCGAGAAGGGGCTCCAGCACCCAGAAAAGAAAGGGAGATCTGTGCCTACAGGTGGAGTAGCCACCACAAAGCAGATTTCCATGGGCGCTGGGTCAGTACGTTGCTGTTGGAGCACCCCTGATGCACCCAGCTCAGCAAGGTGGGAACCCACACCCCACCCGAAAGCCAGGCCAGAGACTCCTGGAGAGCTGGAGCCTTCCTCCTCCAGCATCCCCTTGCTGGTCCCACTGCTTCTGCTGCCAGCTCCCAGCACAGGCACAGGAGGGAGGGGATCATTCCCAGCTCCTCTGGAGGAGGATTTGGGTGTCCCCACCAAATCTGGATCTGAAGGGGCGGAATCTGTGGTGTCCCCTGGACTCAGGAGGCATCCACTGAGCAGGGAATGAACCCAGCAGCTGGGTGAACCCAGCATTTCAAGCCCAGCAGAAGCACAGGGTGGCTCTGTCTGTTGAATTAAAGCCTTTAGAAAAATTAGGATCAATTAAGCCGCATAGGTACAAAGTGGAAATGTAGGTTCAAGTTTTAAGCAAATGCAAGTGTAAGTTATAGTTTTAAGTAAGCAGAAATACATCTTAAGGGTCTTAAGAAGCTGTGCCAGCCCATAAAGGCCCTAAAGAAAGGGACAAACAGAGCAGAGCCCTGGGAGCACCAAGGGCTCCTGGGGAAGCAGTGGATGGGGCACAGAGCAGGGCAGCGACCCCTGCTTCCCTTTCCCACAGCCAGGGCAGGGCCAGAGGGCTCCTCTCACCTCCCCACACTCTCAGCCAGAGCCAGGCACGTCATCCCCACAGCCAAGAGCACGCCAGGCTCGGGGCTGCCAGGGCTGCTCTGTCTCCTTCCTGTCACTTTGTGTCTCTTTTTTTTAGGAGGAATTCAGCTGTAGGGAGAGAAAACGAGCAAGCTGCTAATGAAAGGGCAGCTGCTGCTCCGTGTCAGGCGTGTGAGACCCCACTGGGAGCTCAGCTGGGCGCAGTGGGTGGCTGGACACCGTTTATTTTTACATTAGAGCTATTTTCCTCTCACCCTGTCTGCTTTGTGCTCTTTATTTCTGAGTCAGTTCAGCCCCTGTCAGATGGACATCGATGCAGGACGCACAAACCTCCCCAGTAAAAGCTAATTCTGGGATAATAACCGATGGGGGAGGGGGGGCCTTGGCTCAGCATCCCTTTGGCAGAGCTGTCCTTGGCAGGGGGCACTGCCTGCCCTTGCCCACGCTGCAGTCAGCAAAGAGGGGAGTGTGGAACACAGGGCAGAACCTCCAAATCAAATGCCAGGGGTTTAGAAATCACAGAATCACAAGGTTTACACTGGAAAGGACCTTAGAGCTCCTCTCATTCCACTCTTTTCCATGGACAGGGACACCTTCCACTATCCCAGGTGGCTCCAAGCCCGGTCCAACCTGGCCTGGGACACTGCCAGGGATCCAGGGACAGCCACAGCTGCTCTGGGCACCCTGTGCCAGGGCCTGCCCACCCTCACAGGGAAGAATTTCCTCCTAACATCTAATTTAAACCTGCCTGTCTCTTTAAAACCATCCCCCCACGTCCTTTAAATATAAAAATTCACTCTCCCTCCTGGGGAGGAAAGGACCCCTGGGCCTGGGGGAAGGTTGTCAGAGCACAGGGTACCTGTGCCCCTGCAGGTGGGCAGGTGGGACATCACAAGCTGTGCTTGAGGACACGTGGCATCAGCGCCAGCTGTGATGGGCACAGGGTGGCTGCAGTCTCCTCATTGTCAGCTGGTTTTGTGTTTTAAAAGCTGCAGTGTCCTTGTGTGAGAATGGGCTTTGGTGGGCAGGCTGGATTCACTGGAAAGGTGAGAGATGGGAGGGCTCTGCAGGGCATTCAGATGTTGGGGATTGCAGAAACAAATCCGTCTGGCAAGAGAAAAATCCCTGAGTCATTTCTTTGTCCTGCATTTCCAATGTCCTGTAGGAATTCCCTCACATTCCCCTCCTTAGCTGTGGCTCTCTCCCCAATCATTCCCAGTGCTGGGGGTCAGTGGGGCTGGGCAGCCGAGCCCTCCCTAAGGGTGTGAGCAGAGCATCCCTTGGCACTGCACTGATGCAGGTGACACTCTTGTCCCAGCCCCAGCCCAAGGGTGTGAGCAGAGTGTCCCTTGGCACTGAGCTGATGGAGGTGACACTCCTGTCCCAGCCCCAGCCCTCCCAAGGGTGTGAGCAGAGCATCCTTTGGCACTGAGCTGATGGAGGTGGCACTCCTGTCCCAGCCCCAGCCCTCCCTAAGGGTGTGAGCAGAGCATCCCTTGGCACTGAGCCGATGGAGGTGGCACTCCTGTCCCAGCCCCAGCCCAAGGGTGTGAGCAGTGTCCCTTGGCATGAAGGTGATGGAGGTGGCACTCCTGTCCCAGCCCAGCCCTCCCAAGGGTGTGAGCAAAGCATCCCTTGGCACTGAAATGATGGAGGTGGCACTCCTGTCCCAGCCCCAGCCCAGGGGTGTGAGCAGTGTGTCCCTTGGCACAAACCTGATGCAGGTGACACTCCTGTCCCAGCCCTCCCCAAGGGTGTAAGCAGCGTGTCCCTTGGCACCAAGGTGATGGAGGTGACACTCCTGTCCCAGCCCCAGCCCAGGGGTGTGAGCAGAGCATCCCTTGGCACTGAAATGATGGAGCTGACACTCCTGTCCCAGCCCCAGCCCACCTTGTGGCACCTGGGCTCACCTGTGTGGAGCAGGGGGAAGCTCCTGCCTGTCCTGCCTGTCCTGCCTGCCTGGAGCTGTGCAGGTGTTCTCAGCACAGGTGTGACCCCACAGAGCCAGCCGGGGCACAGCAGCAGTTTCACTGCCATAAAATTGGTGCTGATGAGGAGGCAGGGAGAGCCCAGCTCTGCTCTCATCACAGGGGGGGGCAGGGGAGCACCTTGGACTCTTCTCACCTCATTTCAGTTTATAAATTTAAGGTGTAAATCTGAGTTAACCCTTCCCAGTTCCAGGCTGGACAGAGAGGAATGGTCCCTACCAAAGGGTGAAATTAAATTAGCTCTGCAAGGTTCACGAGCTCTGAGGTGGGGAATGGCATCCAGGAGGGCAAAGGGCACAAGGAATTGGGGCACAGTGATGGTGAGGATGAGGAGGAAGCAGCGGTGCAGCTGGGGACAATGTGAAGTCCCTGTGGCTGTGCCCTCATCCCCGGGGGTGCAGGATGCTGCCAGGGTGTGACACAGCCGAGCACGGCGCTGCCCCGGTGCCCACACGGCTCTGCCTGAGTCAGCCTGACAGCAGAGCAGCAACAGACTCAGACATCACATTTAAATGCCCATAAATTTGGAAACAGAGCCAGAGCTCTTTAATCTTGGTTCAGTTTTTTTTTCATTCGTAACGAGATAACAAAGGAAGCCAAGCACGAGCTCGAGTCATGAATTATTTAGGGAGGGCACATCCCTCTCTGGTGGTTTGGGGTTTGCTCTGCCATGCTGGGGTGTGCAGGGTGAGCAGCCCCTGGCTGAGGCTGGGTGTGGGGTGTCCCCATCAGGCTGGGATGGCTGTGGGGTGTCCCCATCAGGCTGGGATGGCTGTGGGGTGTCCCCATCACGGTGTGATGCCCTGTGGGCACTGGGGGGGTTCATTCCAGCCCCGATGGGCACAGGGAGTTCTCAGGTTCTGTGGTCTCTAGGATGGCTCAGAGGGCTCGTGCACAACCCCTCTCATCTTTTCATGGCAGGGGTTTTTCCTCCTGGGAAGGGTGGGATTTATCCCCACACACACTCCCAGAACAGGATATTTAACAAACGCTTGCCTTTATGCAGAGATCAGAAATCTCCCTCCAAGCAGGGGAAGGCAGCAAAGCAAGGGCCCAGAGCAAGATAATCTCAGCATGAGCCATCCCTGGAGCACAGCTGGGACCTTGAGGCACATGGAATGAGGGACCCCAGTGTTCCCTGGCTGGCTGTGGGGCCAGAACCCTCTGTCCTGGCTCCAGGCACGGCAAAGCCCTGCAGAGGAGGCTGTGCCAGCACCAGGGCAGAGGAGCTGAAGGGGGGAAGCTTTTCCACCCTGCTCAGAGCCTGGTGAGAAGGATGGAGGCTCCTGAGCAGCCTGGAGCACCAATTTCACGGAAATCCATTTATCTCTCCTTCCTGCAACCCTCACGACATGAATAAATGATGATTGCAGAAGTGATGAACCTGCCCCTGTTTAGGTGTGAAATGAATGTTTACAGGCACAGAATAAATCAAGTATCCCACGGGCGAGCAGCGGGATATTAAACCAAACACCTTTGTGTGCTCAGCCCTCGCTGGGAGAGGCCAAGGGTTTGAAGCCTGGCCAGGTATTGCCATCAGCCCCAGCGTGGCAGTGCCAAGCTCTGGAAGATCCCAGAGGATGAGGGGATGAGCAGCTTGCAGCTTTCCTCTCTTTTCCCCCTCTGTCTGAACCAGCACCTCTCTCCCCGCCCAGAGCCACAATCTGCACAGCCTCCAAGAAGTGGGGAATACAATGCAAATTCGTGAAGGATTGGCAAGAAATTGTGTGTGTGCTGCTTGCCTGTCAGCATGCAGAGTACTTCTAATCTTGTCACATAAATAATACGATTATGTAAAATATCAAACAGTTGGAATAAACTTAAAAGCCGCAATGTTCTAGTCACAGACTTAATAGATGGGGGGGAGAGAGGAAAAACAACAACAACAAAAAAAAAGTAAAATCCCTTTTTACTCTGCGGCATGAAGGGGAAATGGCTCCTCTCTGAAATCCTGGAGCCTCCCAGGGGATGAGGAGGTGGGAGCTGCTCCTTGGGGCAGCTGGACACAGGGCAGGACTGATGGGAGCAGGGACAGCAGAGCCGTGCTCAGGAGGAGCCTCTGCCAAGGTCACCGAGCACTCTGGGGACAGAGCCGGTGTCCTCTGCTCATCATTTGGTTTTTCCCCTCTGACACCTGTGCTGTGGTGCCGCTGGCACGGGGCACCTCCTCCAACCATGGGGATTTTCCAGGTGAGAGGAGAACACTGCTCCAGGAAAATGAGAGGAGAACACTGATCTAGGGAATTGAGAGGAGAACACCGATCCAGGAAACTGAGAGGGAAACACTGATCTAGGAAACTGAGAGAACACTGCTCCAGGAAATTGAGAGGGAAACTCTGATCCAGAAAATTGAGAGGAAAACATTGATCTAGGAAACTGAGAGGAAAACACTGATGTAGGACATTGAGAGGAGAACACTGCTGCAGGACACTGAGAGGAGAACACTGATCCAGGAAACTGAGAGGAAAACACAAATCCAGGAAAATGAGAGGAAAACACAGATCCAGGACATTGAGAGGACAACACTGATCTAGGAAACTGAGAGGAGAACACTGATGTAGGACATTGAGAGGAAAACACTGCTCCAAGACACTGAGAGGAAAATACTCTCATTGAGATGAGAGCACAGCTCCAGGACACTGAGAGGGAAACACAGATCCAGGACACTGAGGGAGAAACACAGATCCAGGAAATTGAGAGGACAACACTGATCTAGGAAGCTGAGAGGAAAACACAGATCCAGGACACTGAGAGGACAACATTGATCCAGGAAACTGAGGGAAACACTGATCTAGGACATTGAGAGGAGAACATTGCTCCAGGAAAAAGAGACAACGCTGATCCAGGAAACTGAGAGGAAAACATTGCTGAAGGACATTGAGAGGAGAACACTGCAACAGGAAAATGAGAGAACACTGACGTAGGACATTGAGAGGAAAATACTGATGCAGGAAATGGAGAGGAAAACACAGATCCAGGAAAATGAGAGGGAAACACTGATCTAGGAAATTGAGAGAACAATGCTCCAGGACACTGAAAGGAGAGCACAGACCCAGGACATTGAGAGGAGAGCCCAGCTCCAGGAAACTGAGAGGAGAACACAGATCCAGGGAACTGAGAGGAAAACATTGCTCCAGGAAATGAGAGAAGACTGATCCTGGAAACTGGGAGGAAAACACTGATCTAGGAAATTGAGAGGAAAACACAGATGCAGGACACTGAGGGGAGAACACTGATCCAGGAAACTGAGAGGGAAACACTGATCTAGGACATTGAGAGGAGAACATTGCTCCAGGAAAATGAGGGAAACACTGATCCAGGAAACTGAGAGAACAGTGCTCCAGGACACTGAAAGGAGAGCACAGACCCAGGACATTGAGAGGACAGCCCAGCTCCAGGAAACTGAGAGGAAAACACAGATCCAGGAAACTGAGAGGAAAACACAGATCCAGGAAACTGAGAGGAAAACACAGATCCAGGAAACTGAGAGGGAAACACAGATCCAGGAAACTGAGAGGGAAACACAGATCCAGGACACTGAAAGGAGAGCACAGACCCAGAACATTGAGAGGGAAACCCAGCTCCAGGACACCGAGAGGAGAGCCCAGCTCCCGGTGCCTGCTGCGCTCCCATCGCACAGCCAGCACCCATCCCGGGCCGGGAGCGGTGCCGGGGCAGGGAGGGAGGCAGGGCTGAGCTCGCTCCCCTCCCGGCTCCTCTGTTTGCATCGCTGATGCCGCGCTCCGTCTGTAGCGCCCGCAGGATGAGAGAGGAGCCTGCGGTGCCCAGGGAGCCGCCGCCGGGGCTTTGCTGCTGGCCCCGAGATCAAGAGCGGCATGAAAAGCCAGAGTGCCTTTGTTAGAGCTCGCTAAAGAGCCCAGGCTGACTGAGATGGAAAACAAAATCCTCTGCTCATCCCCTGCACAGGCTCGTGGACAGCACAGCCTGAGTGCACTGACATGATTTATGGCCGTGACCCCTCAAATCCAGCTGGGAGCTGAAGCCAGAGCAACCTCAGAGCTTCATCCATTGTCTCTCTGTGGAATACACCTGGGTCTTCCTCCAGAGCCCTGGAACAGGCTGCACAGGCAATGGGCACGGCCCCGAGGCTGCCAGAGCTCCAGGGATGCCCAGGCTGGGCTTGCTGGGGCTCTGGGCAGGCTTTGGCTTTGGCATTGATCATCCCTGTGGGTCCCTTCCAGCTCAGCACATTCCATGATTCTGTGAGAGTGAGGGATGGGGGAGATGAAGGATGGGGGAGAAATTTGGGCAGCGCTGCAGGGATGGCCAGGCTGGGGTTGTTGGGGGGTCCGGGCAGGGGCTGGACTGGATGAACAAGAAAGGAATGCACGCAATAAAAGCTCAAGATTCCTGCAGCATTTATATGAGACTTTATCACAAATTCATCATGTGATCTAAACAGTAGCATAAAAGATGTTTCATTGTAAAAATATAAGAGTTAGAATTTTGCATTAAATGTGACAAAAACATAACGGGTGGGAGACCATCAGAAAGATTCATTCAGCCTGAAAATACATCCAAAGACTTGAGGGTGAGGATTTCATTGCTCCTGCATGCCTTCAGAGCACCTCTGGCTCAAGAGAAAGAGATTTTTTTTTTTTTTTTCTTAAACAAGAGGGTTCCTTGTGGGTCCCTTCCAGCTCTGAACATTCTCTGATTCCATGATCCATAATGCTGCTGCTGTCTAAGCAGAGACAGGCTCTGCCCTGCCTGGGCTGTGCTGGCTTTGCCCAGGGAACGGCCTGGAAAGGTGGATCAAGGAATCGGGGAATGGTTAGAGATTGAAGGGACCCACAAGGGACCCTCTTTTTTAAGAAAAAAAAATCTTTTTCTCTTTCTCTAGAGCCAGAGGTGCTCTGAAGGCAGATAGGAACAATGAAATCGTAGTGAAACCTGGCAAGGTCTGCATTGCAAGCCCTCAGTGCCCCCAGCACTCCCAGAGCTGCCAGGGAAGGTGCTGGGATGGGGACAGAGGAGATGAAGCCTTAGGGCAGGGAGGACCATCCCTGTCTGCTGGAACATCCCTGCCCAGCTGTGCCCTGGCTGCATCTCCCCCATGTTCATCACCAACTCTGATCTGCTTTTTCCAGACCTTGAGAAGTTTTGGAGGCCTTGGGATAAGGAATGTAGCCATGATATCTTCTGAAAAATCCTTTCCTTAGGATTTTTCCTCCTGAGAAGCTGAGAAGCCGCAGGAACAAAATGCAAACAATGGTTATCTGCTGCTGTGGAATGCAACAGGTGCATCTGTGATTGGTCTCATGTGGTTGTTTCTAATTAATGGCCAATCACAGCCCAGCTGGCTCAGACAGAGAGTCTAAGGCACAAGCCTTTGTTATTCATTTTTTCTTTTTCTATTCTTAGCCAGCCTTCTGATGAAATCCTTTCTTCTATTCTTTTAGTATTGTTTTAATGTAATATATATAATAAAATAATAAATCAGCCTTCTGAAACATGGAGTCAGATCCTCGTCTCTTCCTTCATCCTGGGACCCCTGCAAACACCACCACAAAGGAATAAGCCCTGCTGTGCTCAGCCCAGCTCTGGAGCTCTCTCTGGGGGCACAGCTGGGTCCCAGGCGGGCAGGGACACGTGGCTGGGGCTGGTGCGGCCAGGGCCATGCCCGTGGAGCAGTGCCAGGCTGCAGCTGTGTGCCCTGCCCGGGGCACTGAGGCCCTCACACCCTGAGCTGCCTTTCCTGCTCAGCACAGCAGCTGTGACAGCCCAGCTGAGCTCCGGGCAGGGCTCCTGCTGCTGCCACTGCCCAGCTCCAAGAGGGACACGGGTGTTGGGGAAGATGAAACAGGAAAGCCTTATAAATGTGATTACCTGGCAAAAGATTTTGAGAATATGGAAACTATAAGTGAGATTGAAATGAAAGCAAGCTTTGAGATCCCTCAGTTACTGAACAACTGGAAAACAATGGCATGGCCAGCTGAAGGTGATCCCCTTTGGATCAAACAATCCCCTCTGCTTGCAGACAGGCCCAAGGCTCAGAGCAGACCCTGCCAGCTTGGCAGAAGGGGCCCAAAGAGGAGTTTTTAGGGTTTAAAATGTAACCCAGTGTGGGAATGTAATGATTCTTATAGGCTGTATGGAAATGCTGTAGGATTTGTATCTTGGACTAGATTGGTCAGTGAGAATGAGAATATTCAGCACAGAAGAAGATTTATGGTATTGTAATGGGAACCTCGCTCTCTTGCCTCTTACCCCTTTTACTCTCTCTCATGTTTTTTCTCTCATCCTCTCTGCCCCTCTCTTCTCTGGGCCCTGCTCTGAGCTGTGGCTGGCAGCTCCCAGCAGGGCCCTGCACCCAGGCCCTTTGCAATAAACCACAAGTTCCAGCCCTGGCTGCAGAGATCTCTGCTCTCTGTCCATCCCCACCATCCTACCCCCCAATGCTCTGACAGACGGGCACTTCCCTGGCACTGTCCCTGCCCTGCCTCCCTCCAGCCTGTCTCTTCTGGCTGGGGACAGTGTCAAGGCCACTGCTCAGAGCTGCCAATTTAATGAAAGAAAGAGTTCCTCTCATCTGGCCGTTTTAAAAGAGGGAAGGGAAATTGCTGTCTGCAGGGCTCCCACAAAAACGGGAGCAGAGCCTCCCACTCACATTTAATGGACAAAAAACCCTGGGAAAACCTTCACTGGGGCCCTGTGTCTCTGTGAGTGTGACCAAATCCCATTTCTAAGGATTTCTTCCCCCTGGGCATCCCTGCAGGGGCTGGATGTGTTCTGTGAGTGTGACCCACTTTCCTGGGCTGGAGCAGCCTGAGCCCCTGCAGGTCACATCCCCGCGGAGCTCTGGGAGCCCTGGCCTTGCTGCTGCACTGATTCCTGCAGGAGAAGCCCTCTCTGATGCCAGAGAGCTGCAGCTGATGCCCACGCCTTGCCACAGTGCCCGGGGCAGCCTGGCTGGGGAGCAGCTGCTGCTCCGTGTGTGCCGCCTCCTCCCGGCTCCCCAGTCCTGCTCCACCTCCCCAGGCACTGGGAAATGAACCCAGAGCCCTGCCAAGGCAGCAGTGGGTGCCCCAGCCCTCCTCACTCTCAATATCCCTACCCTGGGTACTGGGAAATAAACCCAGTTTTGGAGGCCTTGGGATAAGGAATGTAGCCATGATATCTTCTGAAAAATCCTTTCCTTAGGATTTTTCCTCCTGAGAAGCTGAGAGGCCTCAGGAACAAAATGTGACCAATGGTTATCTGCTGCTGTGGAATGCAACAGGTGCAGCTGGGATTGGTCTCATGTGGTTGTTTCTAATTAATGGCCAATCACAGGGAGATGGCTCGGACTGTCTCAGTCAGTCACAAGCCTTTGTTATTCATTCTTTTTCTATTCTTAGCCAGTCTTCTGATGAAATCCTTTCTTCTAGCCCTGCCAAGGCAGCAGTGGGTGCCCCACTCCTCCTCACCCTCAATATCCCCACCCTGGGCACTGGCAGATAAACCCAGAGCCCTGCCTGTCGGGATCTTGAGCTGCTCAGAGTGACCCTGAGAAAAGTTCAAAAGTCTCTTTTCCCAGCCCGATGCCTGAAGAAGTAGCCAGGGCTCTTCATTTCTCGGTCTCAAGGTTGTTTACTGTTTCTTATCTAAAAAAGTCTTTCTCCTGCCCTGCCGAGGTCCATCCAGCAGGACAGAGGCACTCTGGCCACCCCCAGGGCAGTGTTACCTTTTTATACTAAAAACTATGTATACATTATTTACAATAACTTCCCAATACCCATCACCTATGTTAGACAGTGAGCTTCTACCCTAAACCAATCCAAAAGTGCCACCATCACAGCAGAAGATGGAGGCAAAGAAGGAGAAGGAGAAAGGCTGGACATGCCCAGATTCCTCCATCTTGCCTCCTGAACCCCCATTCTAAAAACCCCAAAATCTACTTTTCCACCTTGTGATAACTTCACTGTTATTCTACCTAAACTGTAGTGGCTTGCTGATCTTCATCTAAGGTTGGTGATTTGCTCCATGGGTCATAATCAAACCCACAGGGGCGTTTTGGGCTCTGTGCCAGGGTCTCTGAGCCCCCTGGCAGGGTTCCTGGCCATCCTGGACAGCCAGAGGGATGTGCTGGGTTCCCACACCTGCCAAGGCAGCAGTGGGTGCCCCACTCCTCCCCACTCTCAATATCCCTACCCCAAACCAGCCTGGCAGCCCCACAGGTGGAAGCAAACTCACTGTGCCACCCTCCCTGTGGTCACAGCAATGCCAAATACCCCTTTTCAGGGCTCAAAATGACTTGGAATGGCAAAAGTCCTGATTCTAGGACTCCTCATCCTTCCCTGCAGGATGTCTGGGGCTTCCCAGGGCTGGGAAGTTCTGAGGGAACAACCCCTCCTCCTGCCCCAGGGTTTTTGACCTTTAAGCCTGCTGATCCTCCCTGGGGAGTTGAGCTGATTTCCACTCACCTATAGCTGCATTCTCTCCCAAATCTGCAGATCCACCTGCAGTCACTGCCCCAAAGCCCTGCTCCGTGCCCCAAGGCCTGTCCTGCTCTGCCATAACTCAGCTCCGGTGCTGGTTCTGTGCAAATGCTGCTCAAATTCCCAGCCCCTGGCACAGCTTCTGCCCTGCCCACAAATCCTGCTCCGGGACAGATGCTCTGAGCTGACCCAGCACAGGAGAGCCCCAATAAACCCAGCCCTGAGCCCCAGGTGAATGGGCAGGAAGGTGCAGCTGCACATCCAGGCTGAGCATGCCATGGCACAGTGGGGTTGTACCCACACTGGGTTGGGTTGGAGGGACCTCAAATCCCACCCAGTGCCACCCCTGCCATGGCAGGGACAGCTCCCACTGTGCCAGGTGCTCCAGCCTGGCCTCGGGCACTGCCAGGGCTCCAGGGGCAGCCACAGCTGCTCTGGGCACCCTGGCAGAGCCCAAACCTCTCCAACCAGGCCTTGCCAGGCTACAAACCCCCTGTGGCAAATGGCACTGGGGGCACCTGCAACCATCCAGGAAATCATTCTTTCCTTTCCTTTCTCCATTGGGGGCAATGGGTTTTGGTGCTGGTTTCCATCCTTGATTCAGGAATGTGAATGCCAGAGTGGTTTGGGTGGGAAGGGATCTTCAATGCCAGCTCATTGCAGCCCAGGGACAGCTCCCACTGTGCCAGGGGCTCCAGCCCCAATGTCCAGCCTGGCCTTGGGCACTGCCAGGGCTCCAGGGGCAGCCACAGCTGCTCTGGCAATTCCAGCCCAGCCCCTGCCCACCCTGCCAGGGAACAATTCCCAATTGCCAAGATCCCATCCAGCCCTGCCCTCTGGCACTGGCAGCCATTCCCTGGCTCCTGTCCCTCCATCCATGTCCCCAGTCCCTCTGCAGCTCTCCTGGAGCCCCTTCAGGCCCTGCAGGGGCTCTGAGCTCTCCCTGGAGCTTCTCCTCTCCAGGGAGCACCCCCAGCTCTCCAGCCTGGCTCCAGCTCTGTCACTCACTGATCTCCTCTGAGCTGCCATCCATGCAATGCCCCTGGGACCCTCCCCACAGTGTTTGCTGATCTCCCCCCCCAGCACCAGGACAATGCTGTTGGAGCTCATCAGAGCCTTGGCCAGGCCCTGAGTGTCCCCATTCACTTATTTTATAAAATGTGGGAGGGCAGAGCAGTGTGGCTGTCAGTGACAGCTCCTGGGGCTCCCAGCACACGGCCAGGAGGAATCTCCAGTTTCACCTGATCCCTCTGCATCCTCCCTGGGTTTGCAGCTCCCTTCCAGCCTGAGGCCAAGGGCTGGGAATCAAAATGGTTTGCTGAAGCAGTCGTGGTCTCCCACAAGGACAGAGTGATCTTCCTCAGGAAGAATCCCACCCTGGTTTTTTGTGCCCTTCACTATTGGAATATTATCCCAATATTACCAGGTGGAAAGTGCCTGGGCTCTTCTGGCCCTTGCTGCTTGGCCTGAGGGGGCAGCTGTGGTGGTTTCACCACAGAGACACCTCTGGCTGGCTGGGTGTTGCAGCTGGGCACTGGAGCAAGTCCAAGCTTGTAGGAACTCAGGTTTACCTCTGGTGAAAGTCCTTAGGCTAGGTGAAGAGGAAAAGGAGAGGATTCTGACGGGGGGTTATATCCAGAGTTTTATTCCAAGGTCACGGACATCTGAATGTTGGTAACAGCTCCATTAGAATCCCGACCTCATGGTCTCAAGGTCCTTTTAAGCCCAGGGGGAGGGGAAAGGACAGGTGAGCCACCAACCAGGTGGGAGGAGGAGAGTCCCAGGGGACAATGAC
Source organism: Calcarius lapponicus (assembly GCA_039654755.1). Classification (NCBI taxonomy): domain Eukaryota; kingdom Metazoa; phylum Chordata; class Aves; order Passeriformes; family Fringillidae; genus Calcarius; species Calcarius lapponicus. The sequence goes on from JBBFKN010000162.1 coordinate 75,671, forward strand.
ACTTGGCCAGACCAATGACCCCAGGGCTGAGGGGCATCTTTTGAACTTGACCAACCAGACCACGGCCTTGCTGGAATGTTAAAATCGACTGGCAGCCCTTAGCAGGAGGGCAAGGGGAAGGGGAAAGGAGAGGTTGGCACACCTGAGGGGTTGGGATAGGTGAAGCAGGAAATGGCATCACACTGAAACATTTCACCAAATCAGGAGTGGGGGCACAAAATCCCCCCATCCCCAAAGCTGAATCTTTCTCAGAAGCACAAGGAGGCTCCACCAGCCCTGTCCAGCCCACCAGGGAATTTCCAGCCCCTCCAGACATGGGGGGAGAGGAGAAACCCCCTGCCCATCCCCTGGCTGTGTGCAGCCACCCTCCTCTGCCCCACTGAGCACAGAGCCAGCCCTGCACCCCAGCCCTTCTCCTGCCGTTATCCAAAGACAAGAATTTCTCTTTCTGGGCAGGAATTTCTCTTCCTGGGCAGGAATGAGCATTGCCAGCACCGCCTCCCTCCCATTATGAAGAGATACAGCTCGGTAAATCTCATCTTAGCCAAGGGCATCACCCCTCGCCAGTTAGCACTAGATCAAACCCAGGTTTATTCAGCCTCCCACTAATCCCTCTGCAACAAGAGCCACCTGCAGCCCGGAGCCCGGGATTCCGCGGGGATTGGCGTGCAGGTGTCGCTGGTTTCATCATCCCTTCGGAAACGGCAGAGACAGGAGCAGCCGGGGAGGGGCAGGGGGAGAGAGAGGAGAGGCTGTGCCTGCAGGGGCTCAGAGAGCAGCAAAATGGGGCTGATGGTTCCCCCCCACGGACACTTCTGAGAGGCCGAAAAGCATTGGGAAGAGATGGGGGAAAGAAAGAAAAAAAAAAAATAAAATCTTATTTTCAAGATTTCTCTAGTACTTAAAAGCTTGAGACCCGCAGGGGAAGCTAATAAATTTTAAATAGTTTGGAGAGTTGAGACCAGCAGTTTAACTTTGTGCTGCTGCTGAGTTGTTTTCCAAGTGTATTTAATGAAACCCTTCATTATGTTCAGATAATTACGATCTCTGCCTTCCTGGTGCTGCTGGAGTTCACCATCTGTGCTCACAGGTTCCTGCTCCATCCTGGCATGGTGGGAACGTGAGGCACTCGTGGGGCTGGGCCACATTTCCCAGGTTTGGGGGCTGAGGGATGTGATAGATGACTAATACAATGATTGACTCTCACAATTAATGCACAAATATCATGTATGTAGGTTAAGAGAAGTTTTATAGATTTATAGTTGTGTTGTACCCCCTCAAGTGGTTATCAAGGGACATCTGGGAGGGCTGGCTTGTCACTATGGAATATCTGGCCTCCAATCAGGATTTAAGAAGAGATCTCTACCACTGGAGAAGGGGTTGATGGACAGAACTTTGGGAGGGGTTAAAGGGTTAAAAAGGGTAAAACCTCCATTGTGAGAGGGTTGAGAACATGGTGGGGGAAAATCTTTTGCTCCCAGCACTGTAACCTTTATTCTTTATTCAGTCTTCTGTTGTATTTTTGATAAGGTTTAATAAACCTTCCTAAACTATGAAAAGTGAGCAGCTATTTCTCACACCTTTGTTGGTTTGGGGATCCACCACCTTCCTCTGGGCTTGGCTGTGCTGGGCCAGGTCAGGTTCAACGGAGAACTTGGCTAAAGGATTCCCTTTGTGAGAGATGAGTAATGTGATGATTGACTCTCACAATTAATGCACAAATATCATGTATGTAGGTTAAGTTTTATAGATCTATAGTTATGTTGTAGCCCCTCACGTGGTTATCAAGGGACAGCTGGGGTGGGACACCTGGCAGGGCTGGCTTGTCACTGTGGAACACCTGAGCTCCAGGTGTTTGAGGAAGAGATCTCCACCACTGGGCAGCCAAGAAGGGGTTGATGGACAGAACTTTGGGAGGGGTTAAAGGGTTAAAAAGGAAAAAACCTCCATGGTGAGGGGCTGAGCACATGGTGGGGAAAATCTTTTGCTCCCAGCGATGTAACCTTTATTCTTTATTCAGTCTTCTGTTGTATTTTTGATAAGGTTTAATGAACCTTCCTAACCTATGAAAAGTGAGTAGCTGTTTCTCACAGGGAGCACAGCTGGCCCTGAGATGTCCCCGTGTCACCCCCAGGGTCCTCGTGGGGTTTGGTGCTCCCTGGATTCCCCAATTCAGTTATTTTGCAAAATGTGGGAGAACAGAGCATTGTGGTGGTCAGTGACAGCTCCTAGGGCTCCAGGAGGAGAAATATCAAATATCACCTGATCCCTGGCATGATGGGGGGATGAGGGGTCTGGTGTTGCCTGGTCCTTTGGGGTGAGCACAGCCCTGACGTCCCTCCTGCCCTTTGCTGACCTCCAGAGCAGCTGAGTGTTCCCAGGAGGAGTTTGGGCTGCCCAGGCTGAGCTGGGCTCTGCTTTGGGAGGGTTTGCTCTGACAGCTCCAGCAGCTCCCCACAGAGCTCTCTCCATCCCCATCCATTGTGGGCTCCCCCCACTGCCCACCCAGCCCTGCTTCCAGAGGCTTCCCCAGCCCAGCATCCCTGCTCCAGCCCTCCATCCCCATACACCAGGGGTTCTCCAGCCCTCTGCCCATCCTCCAGGGGCTTCCCCATTGTCGGAACTCAGTGCATCCCTCTGGGTGTCCAGAGATGCCAGGACCCCTGCCAGGGGGCTCAGTGACCCTGGCACAGAGCCCAGAGCACCTGTGGGTTTGATTATGACCCGTGGAGCAAATTACCAGCTTTGTATGAAGACCTGAAAGCCACAGAGTTTAAGTAGTGTAATAATAAAATTATCCCTAGGTGAAAAAGTAGATTTTGGGGTTTTTTTAGAATAGGGGTTTTGGGGAAAAGATGGAGGGACTTGGGTGTGTCCAGCCTTTCTTCTTCTTCTTCTCTACCTCCATCTTTGCTGTGATGGTGGCACTTTTGGATTGGTTTAGAGTAGAAGCTCACTGCCTAACATAGGTGATAGGTACTGGAAAGTAATTGTAAACATGTTATATGTAGTTTTTAGTATAAAGAGATAACACCACCCTGGGGGCAGGCAGAGTGCCTGGAACTGTCCTGCTGGATGGACCTCGGCAGGGCAGGAGAAAAATTTTTATAGATAAGGTACAATAAACAGCTCTAAGACCGAGAACTGAAGAGCTCCGACTCATTCTTCAAACGTGCGGGCCGAAACAGAGACTTTTCACATATCTCAGGGCTGCAATAAACTGCAACCTTCCGAGAGCCCATCACCTGGTCCAGGGCTGGGGGGCACTGCGGGACATCCCGGCTTTGGGACAGAGCCTGGGGGGCTTCACCCGCTCTGAGCTGCCGGGTCCGACCCTCCAGACAGCCCTGCCGTGCCCGGGGGGCTCCGGCAGCGCCTCCGGCAGTGGGAGGGTGACTCAGCCCGCCGGGAGCCGGGGCCATCTGCGAGCGGGGCTGCGGCTGCCCGGACTCGGCTCCAGCCGCCCACCAGCCCCGGAGCTGCCCTGGCTGCCGGCCCAGCTCACACGGGTGGGGCAGCCGGGCTCGCTGACTCGGTTATGGGGTCCCCTGTTGGGGAAGGTGAAACAGAAAAGCGTCATAAATGTGATTGCCTGGCAAAAGATTTTGAGAATATGGAAACTATAAGTGAGATTGAAATGAAAGCAAGCTTTGAGATCCCTCAGTTACTGAACAACTGGAAAACAATGGCATGGCCAGCTGAAGGTGATCCCCTTTGGATCAAACAATCCCCTCTGCTTGCAGACAGGCCCAAGGCTCAGAGCAGACCCTGCCAGCTTGGCAGAAGGGACCCAAAGAGGAGTTTTTAGGGTTTAAAATGTAACCCAGTGTGGGAATGTAATGATTCTTATAGGCTGTATGGAAATGCTGTAGGATTTGTATCTTGATTGGTTAGTGAGAATGAGAATATTCAGCACAGAAGATGATTTGTTGTATTGTAACGGGAACATCGCTCTCTTACTCCCTTACACTCTCACCCTCTTTCTCTCTCATCCTCTCTTCTCTGGGCCCTGCTCTGAGCTGTGGCTGGCAGCTCCCAGCAGGGCCCTGCACCCAGGCCCTTTGCAATAAACCACAAGTTCCCAGCCCTGGCTGCAGACATCTCTGCTCTCTGTCCATCCCCACCATCCTACCCCCCAAAGCTCCTACAGTCCCCCCATTCCCTTTGGGGTCCCCCCCAGGCCAGCCTGGTGCTCAGCGTCCTTGTCCCCCATGTTCCCCCAGTGCCAGGTGTGAACTGCAGGTGCAGCTCCCATGCCAGGCCAGCTTTGTGCTGTGTGTCCCGAGCTGCTGGGGCACAGGAGGCACCGTGGATGATGTGGGTGGCACACGCTGGTGGCAGGGGTGGCTCTGACCCACGGGGGATCAGCAGGGTTGGCACCGAGTGGTTCTCTGCCAGCCACGGTGAGTGGGCATGGCCAGAGCAAGCAGGGCAGCCTGGCTGTTCTGGGAACACTGCAGGGACACAGCCCGGGGACATGGAGCTGTGGAGAGGCCAGAGGAAGGGCCCTGAGGGGGAGGAGGGTGCTGGGTACCCGGTTCTGCCAGCTGGGCGCTCTTCCCCCACTCTTAAATGTCAGCGCTGCTGTTTCCTGCCCAAGGCAGCTCTTCCCCTTGGGGCCTGGCCAGCAGGGTCTGTTTTATACCCACTCCCAACAGCTTGGGTGGCTCGGGACTGGGCTGCTGCCTGAGCTGTGCCAAGTTGGCAGCGTGGCCGTGCTCCCAGCCAGCTCCTCCCCGAGCCCACGCCGAGCTCAGCACTCGCTGCCTCCGGGGCTCGCTGGGCTTTCCTTCCAGGGCAGGAAAGCAGGGTCTGCTCAGAGGGGAGAAATCCCCCAAATCAGCCCCAAACCATCCCAAAATCAGCCCCAAACCATCCCCAAATCAGCCCCAAGTCGTCCCCAGCTCATCCACAAATCCCCCAAATCAACTCCAAATCATCCCCAAACCATCCCCCCCAAACCATCCCCCCAAACCATCCCCAAATCAGACCAAATCCCCCCAAATCATCTCCAAATCACCCCAAATTACCCCCAAATCATCCCTAAATCCTCCCCAAATCATCCCTAAATCCACCCCAAATCATCCCCAAATCCTCCACAAATCATCCCCAAATCATCCCTAAATCCACCCCAAATCATCCCCAAATCCTCCACAAATCATCCCCAAATCCTCCCCAAATCATCCCTAAATCCACCCCAAATCATCCCCAACTCCTCCACATATCACCCCCAAAATGCCCCAAATCACCTCAAATCCTCCCCAGATCCCCCCAGATTCCCCCAAGTCACCCCCAAATCCCCAAAGGTTCCCCCCAATCATCCCCAATTCACCCCAAATCCCCCTCAAGTCACCCCAAATCCTCCCCCCAAATTCACCCCTAAATCACCCCACACCATCTCCAAATAATCTCAAATCATCCCCAAACCTGTCCCAGGGATGCCCAGTTCCAGGAGGGAGAAGCTTTGGGCTCTACCTCCACTCCAGCAGGGGGAAAGAAGGGGTGGTTCAGTTTATCCCCCATTTCCAGAGGGTTCCAGGAGGAAGGGGATGTGTGCCAGCCCTGCTCGGGGGAGGGACAGGTTTCATCCAGGAGGAGCAGCTGGCACCGGGGTGATGCCCACAGGGGCTGAGGGGTGCCAGCTGAGCCTGGAACTCGGGTATCTGGAGGACAGGGAGCACATGGGGTCCTGACACCCCTCCTTGGCTCTCCCTTCCTGCTGCCCACGTGGGTGACAGCCCTCCCCACACACAGTCCCAGCCCGGCACGGTGTAGATCACCCCCCTCCTGGTCTGGCTTGGAAGAGACCTTAAAAACCATCCAGTTCCACTCCCTGCCATGGGCAGGGACACCTTCCATCAGCACAGGTGGCTCCATGTTGGGGAAGATGAAACATGAAAGCCTTATAAATGTGATTACCTGGCAAAAGATTTTGAGAATATGGAAACTATAAGGGAGATTGAAATGAAAGCAAGCTTTGAGATCCCTCAGTTACTGAACAACTGGAAAACAATGGCATGGCCAGCTGAAGGTGATCCCCTTTGGATCAAACAATCCCCTCTGCTTGCAGACAGGCCCAAGGCTCAGAGCAGACCCTGCCAGCTTGGCAGAAGGGGCCCAAAGAGGAGTTTTTAGGGTTTAAAATGTAACCCAGTGTGGTAATGTAATGATTCTTATAGTAAATATAGTGTATATATTATGTATATAACCAATAGTTATATACATAATATATATGATAGATAGATAAGATATGTATAGAACCATTACTTACTATAACAACTGTGGTTACTATATATATATACATATATATATAGTAACTATAGATCTTCTAGTGTGTAATAGTTATATACATATCTTATACTATGTAAATGTTATATCCTAATCTTATAGTATGTAAATGCTGTAGGATTTGTATCTCATACTAGATTGGTTAGTGAGAATGAGAATATTCAGCACAGAAGAACATTTATTGTGTTGTAGTGGGAACTTCACTCTCTTACCCTTTTACTCTCTCATCCTCTCTCCCCCTCTCTTCTCTGGGCCCTGTTCTGAGCTGTGGCTGGCAGCTCCCAGCAGGGCCCTGCACCCAGGCCCTTTGCAATAAACCACAAGTTCCCAGCCCTGGCTGCAGAGATCTCTGCTCTCCGTCCATCCCCACCGTCCAACCCCCCACAGCTCCTACAGCTCCACACATCCATTTTGTCTTCCTTCAGCAGGATTCCCATGGGCAGCACTCCCAGGAGAGCTCCCCACCTCGGGCTGGAGTGTCCTGGTGCTCTGAAACGTGAGGGAGGAGAAGGAGCAGAGAGGAGATGGGGGAAGATGCTCGTAATGTGTAATGAGCCTTTAATGCTCTCCCTGGCCCCCTCCCAACACATATGGGAGCTGCATGAGCCAATTAAACCAACACCAATTAAATCAGCATCAATCACATCCTGTAAACCAGAGGTGGGGCCTGAGGGTGACTCCCTTCCAGTTTGGAGAGAGCCAGACCCTGGAGGCACCATCAGAGAGGAGAAAGGGATGGCTGGGGACCTGCACCAGAAACGGGGGGGCAGAGGGGACACCAGAGCAGCTGGGACAGGCACCTCCCTCGCTGGAGTTCCTTGCACAGGGTCACCCTGAGCCCTGCAGGTGACACACCTTGTGCCACTGAGCTGGCCCTGCTTCCCTGGGCTCACCCCTGGGCATCCCGCTGCTCTGGGGGGCTCAGCCTGGCAGGCTGCACCTCTGGCTGTGCCTGCTGCTCTCATCCCTGCCAGGGCTGACACACCAGGCCTGCGGCACCATCCGAGGGGATGGAGAAGGGAGAATTCCTCTTTCCAGCCCTCCCAGAGCTGCAGCACCATCCGAGGGGATGGAAAAGAGAGAATTCCCCTTTCCAGCCCTCCCAGAGCTGCAGCAGCATCCAAGGGGATGGAGAAGGGAGAATTCCTCTTTTCAGCCTGGTTCCAGCAGCTATTCAAGGGGGTGGAGACGTGAGAATTCCCCTTTCCAACCCTCCCAGTGCTGCAGCAGCCATCAAAGGGGGGTGGAAAAGGGAGAATTCCTCTTGCCAACACTCCCAGGGCTGCAGTACCATCCAAGGGGACAAAGAAGAGAGAATTCCCCTTTCCGACCCTCCCAGGGCTGCAGCAAACATCCAAGGGGATGCAGAAGGGAGAATTCCCCTTTCCAGCCTAGTTCCAGCAGCCATCCAAGGGGATGGAAAGGTGAAAATTCCTGAAAATTCCCCTCTCCAGCCTTCCCAGGACTGCAGCACTATCCAAGGGGATGAAGATGTGGAAATTCCCCATTTCAGCCCTCCCAGAGCTGCAGCAGTCATCCAAAGGGATGGAGAAGAGAAAATTCCCATTTCCAGCCCTCCCAGGGCTGCAGTGTTATCCAGGGGGATGGAGAAGGGAGAATTCCCCTTTCCAGCCTGGTTCCAGCAGCCATCCAAGGGGATGGAAAGGTGAAAATTCCCCTTTCCCCAGCCCTCCCTGCTCTCCTTGGTTTGCTCTCCCTTTGACCTAGAGCACAGGGAGGTGCTAAAATCCCCTAAAAAGGGGCAGGTGCTCATCCTCACCTTGGCTGGAAGAGTCTTGTCCTGTCCCCTGTGGGGTTCAGTGACCCCCTGGCTGTCACCCACACGCAGCCCAGGGAGCAGGAGGTGTCAGGGAGGCTGCAGAGCAGAGCTGAGTGTTGCCACCTGTGAGTTCAGAGCTCCCAAGTGCCCTGGAGGTGTCCAGTGTCAGAGCCTTGCAAATCCAGGTCTGGGGCACACGAGTGAAGTGGCAGCTCTTGACTTAATCCAGACAACTGTCACTGAGCCACAAAGGAGCAGGGACTCAAATTAAGTCCCTCAGCCCCTTGGGAAGTATCAAGCCAGAAAAACAGTTTGCAGGCTTTAGGCAGGGTGATTTTAAACAAATGAGGAAGTGCCTTAGAAACAGCTTAAGATGAAAGCTACCAAATTAAAATCCTTGCAATCAGTGTGGAGGCTACTTATGCAACAACCTCCTGAGGAGGAATTGGAATCCCAGAGATAAAACTCTAAACAAATAAAGAGGCAGGAGATGAAGGGAAAAAGAAATGAAACTTGGTCAAAAAGTGATTTACAGAGGGCTGCTTGAACTGCCTTTGAAAAGTGGCAGCTGAGAACCACAAAGGGCAAAATCAATGTGAGGAAGGAGGGAGTGGGAGGGTGGAGAGGGTATCCAGGACACCTCCCAGCTGTACTGAGCAGCAGGAGCTGGCTGTGGGTGTGGTTGGGCACCTCTCTGCATCCTTGAGACCTCTGGGTAGCTCTGGCACAGGGTTGGGTTGAACCCTGGGGTCCCCATTGGACACCTTGGACTGGGAGAAGCAGCTCCAGCAGAGCATCTCCCCCTGCCTGGAGTGATGGGGTATTGTCCTCCCAGCTGAGCACCTGGCATGGCTGGCAGGTCCAGGACAGCTCCAGTGTGGGAATGCAATAAACCTGTCAGGGGAACTGTAGTAAACCCCATAGGGTTAGCAAAGGCTCCCTGGAGAATGGAACAATAGCAATGCTGACACACAGCAGAGAAGTTCCTGTCTCTGACCCTCTGACTCAAAATCCTTTGTACTCTTATAAGGAAAAATCAAGTTACCCCTTAGCTATTGGTCATTTATGTATACACCTGACCTTTGTCCATTGGTCAGTTCTGGATCCCTGCCAAGGCTATAACAGTAGGGTACTGTACCCGACTAAGAGAAGAAGAAGAAGAGCTGAGACCCTTCACGGACCCCCAAATAAAGCCATCTCCGTGGAACAACTCGTGCCTTCTTCTTCCTCCTCTCTCTCATCTGCTGTAGCCTCGAGCCAAGGGCAAACCAACCCAGCGAGCAAAGAACTGAAACCTAAAGAGCTGGCAAATCACTAGAAGAGCTGAATATCACCTTGCTTGCAATGGATTTTGCCTGTGGCCTGGGCTGAGCTAGCTCAGCTTCTGGGCTCTCTATCCCCCTGGGGACAGAGCTCCCGGGCTATATACCTCTGCTCTATGATAAGGCCATAAAAGAGGATATTAGGAAACCACCAGGCTTTGCCCTGGAAAGGTCTACCTTAGATCTACCACAGAGTTTTCCTCACCTAGGCTGGCAGAGAGGACTTCCCCCTTGGTGCTCTGCAGCACCACTGCCAATCTACCCCAGGTTGCCTCAACCCAGCTGACCCTGCCCACCCCTGCATGGTGTAGATCACTCCCCTCTCGGTTTGGCTTGGAAGAGACCTTAAAAATCCTCCAGTTCCACGCCCTGCCACGGGCAGGGACACCTTCCACTAGCCCAGGTGCTCCAAGCCATGTCTGTTTTGTCTTCTTTCAACAGGATTGCCAATTTTCGATCCCTCATCCTCCCCAGAGGGTGCTGCTCTTTGCCCGCCCCTGTGCCCTCAGGGCATTGGTCACTGAGCCCATAGTTAAACCCATGCACAGCACATGGTTCTGTCTTTGGCCCTGATCCCTTTGGTGTGGTGGATGCAATAAACCTCGCTGGAATAGATCATGCAAAGATCCTTCCTGTCTGTCTTGGTTTGAACAGCCAGGTATCTGCTAAGGAAGGCAGGAGCCTCCCCTGAAATGGAAAATGCAAACCCCCTCCCTCTGAATTATTATAAATTTGAAATTAAGGGGCTCTCAGGCAAAGATATGGGAGTAGGAATAACAGTTTTTTATTAGGGAAATTAAAAATACAAATGCAATAGTGCAAACAAAGCAGTGCCAGAACGAGAGCAGCCCTGGCACGCTGTGGGTCAGGGGGGTGGCACAGCCCTGTGGCACGGAGCTCATCGGGACACCGGGCACATGGAGCTCATCCAGGCACATGGAGCACATGGGGGCACACTGAGCACACAATTCTCACTTTCCATCCCTTTAGATAGGGGCACCGGGCACACAGAGCACCTCGGGACACCGGGCACACAGAGCATCTTGGGGCACCGGGCACACGGGGGCACACGGAGCACATAGAGCACATCGGGGCACGGGGCACTCGGTGCTGCCCAGCCGGACTCATGGTCAGGATCCCCCTCCTGAATTCCCCGTGCCGGGAGGCGGCTGCGGGACCCCGGCTCTGCCCCCGCACCCCCCGGGCCGGGTGGGCAGCGCTCGGCTCCGCTCCCCTGCTGCCAGCCCGAGGCTGGGTGGGCACGGGGCAGGGCAAGGAGCGATGGATGCGGGGCTGGGAGCGATGGATGCGGGGCTGGGAGGGATGGCAGCGGGGCTGGCAGCCCGGGCACGGGGCAGGGAGCGATGGATGCGGGGCTGGGAGGGATGGATGCGGGGTTGGGAGGGATGGATGCGGGGCTGGGAGGGATGGATGCGGGGTTGGGAGGGATGGAAGCGGGGCTGGGAGGGATGGATGCGGGGTTGGGAGGGATGGATGCGGGGCTGGGAGGGATGGATGCGGGGCTGGGAGCGATGGATGCGGGGCTGGGAGGGATGGCAGCGGGGTTGGGAGGGATGGAAGCGGGGCTGGCAGCCCGGGCACGCCCTGCCAGAGCCCCGGTTCCCCTCCGTGCGTGGCCGTGCCCGATCCCCGCTCCGCGCTCGCTGTTATGGGCAGGGTGGGCTCCGCTTCGCCCTGGCCTCAAATCCAGCTGGAACAAGCTTGGAGAATTAGAAGGACGGGAGGGGGAGGGAGAGCTAAAATAAGATAAATAAAACCAAATAAAAATAAACCCCAGACCCTCCGTTCTTCTTTGATTCTCCCTCCTTCTCCTTCTTCTTTTTTTTTTTCTTTTTTTTTTTTCTCCACGCCAAGATTACTAATTGTCTAAGCATCTCAATTTGCTGGTTTCACTTAATCACAGACACTTCGGAGATTATCAGCCTTCCCCACATGTTCGGTACCTTGTTTCCAAACTACAAGACCCACGGGGAGCAGGCAGCGAGCGCCTGCAGGAGCGGCAGCGCTTCCCCCGCGTCCCTCCGGCTGCGCTGTCAGAGCTTGATTTGCCTCTGAATCCCCCCAAAGTTCCCGAGCACCGAGGTGGGGGCTGGGGGCACCGTTGTCAGCTCCTGGCAGCTCCCAGCCTTTGATTTGCACAAAAGAAAGGAGGGAGGTTGGGGGAGGGAATGGATATGATTTATTCAGTAAGTTCCTAACCGGGTTTTCTTTTTTATATATTTATTTTTTTTTCTTCCTTTCCCTTCTTCTTTTCCAGAGGCTGTGAAATAACTGAAGCCGACGGAAAGGTGAAGTGCTGGGAGAGATGAAGGAGGCGCGTTTGAAGGCATTTTCTTCCTTTTTGTCACATCTCGCTGCAAAGCTTTTAATTCCTGGAGCTCAGTTCCTTCCTGGAAAGCCGGAGCCGGTGGGGGTGGGCTCGCAGCGGTCCTGTTGGCTGGCACAGGGCAGGCACACAGGGAGGGAGGAGGTCCCGGTGCTGAGGGGGGCTTGGCTGTTTTCTGTCCCATCGCCATCTGTCTGTCCCTCGTGTCCCTGGTGCTGCTGCAGGTGCTGGGAGGCAGCTCTGCCCTCAGCCCATCACCCCCAGAGCCACAGAGCCACAGGAGGAAGGACTGAGGGCTGGAAAAACCTCCAAGTTCGTCAAGTCCAACTGGAAACCAAGTCCCACCACATCACTAAACCACACGGCAAAGTGCCATGGCTCCTTGTTTTTTGAACTCTTCCAGGGATGGGACTCCACCACTGCCCTGGGAGGCTGTGCCAGGGCTTGGCCACACTTTATGTGTGAAGAAATGTTCCCAAAATCCACCCTGAGCCTGCCCTGGCCCAGCCTGAGGCCGTTCCCTCTGCTCCTGTCCCTGTTCCCCCGGCTGTGCCCTCCTGGCAGGAGCTGTGCAGAGCCACAAGGGCCCCCTGAGCCTCCTTTGCTCCAGGCTCAGCCCCTTCCCAGCTCCCCCAGGGATTCCCCAGCCCCTTCCCAGCTCCATTCCCTGCCCTGGACACTCTCCCGCCCTTCCTGAGCTGAGGGCCCAGAGCTGAGCCCAGGAGCTGCCCAGGGATGGACTGAGCCAAGCACAGACAGCTCCAGGGCCAGCAGAGGAACATCCAAAGGGCAGAGCACAGAACCCATCCTGATGGCGCCAGGACAAAGGGAAGCAGGGCACGTCCCCAGCAGTGTGGGGACAGGACAGGACCCTGGGGGATGTGCTCTGGGGACCCTGCTTGAGCAGGGAGGTTGGACTAGAGGGTCTCCAGTCAGACCTCCCAACCTGAGCCAGTCTGTGATTCAGAGAATCACAGAATCCCACAATGGTTTGGGTTGGGGGTGACCTTAAATCCCATCCAGTGCCACCTCTGCCATGGCAGGGACAGCTCCCACTGTGCCAGGGGCTCCAGCCTGGCCTTGGGCACTGCCAGGGCTCCAGGGGCAGCCACAGCTGCTCTGGGCACCCTGGCAGAGCCCAAACCTCTCGAACCAGGCCTTGCCAGGCTACAAACCCCCTGTGGCAAATGGCACTGGGGGCACCTGCAACCATCCAGGAAATCATTCTTTCCTTTCCTTTCTCCATTTGTGCAATGGGTTTTGGTGCTGGTTTCCATCCTTGATTCAGGAATGTGAATGCCAGAGTGGTTTGGGTGGGAAGGGATCTTCAATGCCAGCTCATTGCAGCCCAGGGACAGCTGCCACTGTGCCAGGGGCTCCAGCCCCAATGTCCAGCCTGGCCTTGGGCACTGCCAGGGCTCCAGGGGCAGCCACAGCCTGCCCACCCTCTGAGGGGTCCCTCTGTGTCCCCATAGCTGAGGTGGGTCATTTCCTGCACACCTTTAGAGCTTTAGGAAATCCTGCTTGGTAGAGGAGGGTAAGCAAAAAGAATCAAGCAGAATTTACAATGTGAAGAAATGTCTGAAATCAAATTTAGTTGTTTGCAGGGAAAAAATCATCTTCTTTTTCTTTTTTTTTTTTTTTTAAGGAAAAATGATGATTGGAAAGTTGACTTTGTGCTCCATTTTTCTGCTCTGGCAGAGCTGCACTCCCTGCCAGTCCAATTGCATTTGTCTTCTGTACATAACAGAAACACAGAGCAGCTCCAGGAGCAGGGATGGCTGAGGGAAACACGAGGAGAAGGCAGGGACAGGCTCCAGCACAGCTCTCCATGGGGGCAGAGGGGCCTTGGAGGCCCTGATGTCCCCTGAGATCCACACCAGGGATCTCCTGGCACAGCTCCCCAGGGAGGCAGCAAACCACAGAGCCATGGCTGGGGTCAGAGCTACCAACACCCCAGAAAGTCACATTTCCAACATTTCTGCTCTGGTTAGAAACCAAAAGAGAATTGTATCCCAAGGTCTGATTTACAGCTCATCCCTTGGTGCTGCACACTGACCTCCAGGAGCTCTCCTGTAACCTGGACCTGAAATCCCACCCACTTCCTCGGGAATACTCTGACATGAGCCAAGACTTTTTAATTTTTAAACTCAAACAAGCAAAGGCCATTCCCCACACCAGGGATCTCCTCTGGCTTCTCCTGGCACAGCTCCCCAGGGAGGCAGCAAACCACAGAGCCATGGCTGGGGTCAGAGCTACCAACGCCCTAAAAAGTCACATTTCCAACATTTCTGCTCTGGTTAGAAACCAAAAGAGAATTGTATCCCAAAGTCTGATTTACAGCCCATCCCTTGGTGCTGCACACTGACCTCCAGGAGCTCTCCTGTAACTTGGGCCTGAAATCCCACCCATTTCCTTAGGATTCTTATTTTTTAAATGTTTCCCAATATTTCTAATTTTTTTAAACTCAAACAAGCAAAGGCCATTCCTCTGTTTCTTTCCTGCAGCTCTTCTGCACCACCAAAACCATCTGCATGGTTGAGCTTTGGTCCTGCAGGAAGAAGCTCCTTGTGCACGATTCATTGAAGGTTTTTATTTTTTTTTCTTTTCTTTTTTTTTTTTTATTTCCCATTTGCAAGTTGCTGAGAAGCTGATCCTGATTTCTGCAAATGAATTTGTTATCTGCAAGTGTTCACTGAATAGTTTATGCAAACAAATTTCAGCCCATAGGGTGTTTGCAAACTGTTCATTTCATGGTATGTGATTAGTAGAAATGGTCAGAAAATGGGTGCAAAACAATTTTTACGAGCTGTCCTCAACACCCAGGCTCCTCACGCCTCCATTTCTATCGCCGACTTCTTTTTTTGAACTGGAATTAGAAAAATATCAAGCAGCATGTGATGAGTTGAACTTTTCATGCTTTGTTTCCAGCTAAAAGCTGTAAAAGGAGAGCAGCTGATGCTTGGGGAAAGCGCTGAGAGAATTGGAGAATCACAGATTGGTTTGGGTTGGGACTTTTAAAGAAGATCTCCTTCCACCCCCTGCCATGGGGACACCTTCCACTGTCCCAGGTGGCTCCAAGCCCTCTCCAGCCTGCTCTGGGACACTTCCAGGGATGGGGAATCCCCAAAATCTCTGGGCAGGGGAGTCTTACGAGGTTCTAAGTCCCTTTTTCCTGCAGAAAGAGACAGAACCCATCTCCAGGGATCCTGCAGCAGCCAGGACCCGTTCCTGATGCCGGGTCTGTGCTGAGTGTGTCTGCTCTCCAAGGCTGAGGTGAGGACCCTCTCCCACTGCCAGGGCCCAGCACTGCTCCTCACTCACCACAGCTGCACCTGCACCTCCCTGGTCACCCCTTGCCCAAAATCCCACAGGGGAGGCTTGCCCAGATGCTGCCTTGTGATTTCAGGGTTTACCCCAGAACCTTACCCTCCCCTGGTAATTCCCTCCCAGGTGTGTCAGTCCCCTCTCCTTTCCCCTCCCAGCACTGTCTGTCAGTCCTGGCATTCCAGAAGGGCACAGAGTGATTGGCAGATTCACAGGATGCCCTCTACCCCTGGGGGCATTGGGCCATCCAGGTGTCCTTTGTCCCTTTGTCCCTCCCCTCCTGTCCCTGCTTGGTGGCTCCCTGCCCCTTCCCTGCCCCTCTCCCGGGGTTCAAAGGAGCAGCAGCCACGGGCTCAGGGAGTTCTGTTGGAGCTGCTGCTGCATTCAGAGGCTGTGGGCCAGAATAAAGCTCTGGATCCAAACCCTCCATCAGAACCGACTCCTTTCCTTCCCCATCGCCTGAAAGCTTCTCCACAGAGGGAAACCTGAGGAGCAGCCCCTGTTATGGGGGGAGCTCCATCCCAGCACCACCAGAGCTCCTGCAGGCCTGGACTTGTGTCCACGTGCCAACTGCAGCACCCAGCCAGCCAAAAGTGTCTGTGGGTGAAACACCACACACCCAGGCAGCCAAAAGTGTCTGTGGGGTGAAACACCACACACCCAGCCAGGCAAAAGTGTCTGTGGGGTGAAACACCACACACCCAGCCAGGCAAAAGTGTCTGTGGGGTGAAACACCACACACCCAGGCAGCCAAAAGTGTCTGTGGGGTGAAACACCACACACCCAGCCAGGCAAAAGTGTCTGTGGGTGAAACACCACAGTGCTGCTGTTTGGTTCAGCAGCAGGGCCAGACAAGCCAAGGCACATCCCATTCAGCAATATTGGTAAAAATACCAATACCCAGAGAAGCTGTGGCTGCAAAGTGTCCCAGGCCAGGCTGGATGGGGCTTGGGGCAACCTGGTCCTGTGGAAGGTGTCTCTGCCCATGGCACTCCAAAACAAGATGAGTTTTATGGTCCCTCCTAAACCATTCCATGGTTCCACAATTCCATGAATCCATCCTGTGCCACCCCTGGGGCTGCAGCATCCCCACCATGGGCAGGATCTCCATGGCAGGTCCACCCCTGTGCTGAGAGTGGGACAAACATCTGCTCCCAATGACCTGAGGTAAAACCCTGGTGGAGCTGCTCAGGGGTGGCACCAGCAGCTCAGAGCACTCAGAGGCTCCCCGTGGGTTTTTCCAGCACCGACAGAAAATGGTGCCCGGAAGATTTATTCATTTAACGCATCTGGTAATTACATTTCGGCAGGTGGTGTGTGGGGCCTGGATTCCTTCCATGCACACCAGGCTCGGGAAGGCTCCAGTCCCACGTTTGATAAATCTCAGAATAGAATAAATAAAGAAAATCAACAGTCCCCAGCTGCGAGTGCGGAGGAGGCGGCGCATCCTCTCGCCGTGCCACGCGTTCCTCCTGCCTCCCCCGCTCGGGGGCCGGGATCCGGCACTGCCCGCTCCTCCCGGGATCCTCCCGAGGATCCTCCTGGGGATCAGCACCGTCCCCTCCTCCTGGGGATGCTCCAGGGGATCAGCACCGTCCCCTCCTCCCGGGCTGGGATCCAGCACTGCCCGCTCCTCCCAGGGATGCTCTGGTAGATTCGGCACTGCTCCCTCTTCCCTGATGGGATCCAGCACTGCCCGCTCCTCTCGGGGATGCTCCGGGGGATCAGCACTTCCCGCTCCTCCTGGGGATCCTCCAGGCCGGGATCCAGCACTGCCCCATCCTCCTTGGGATCATCCCTGGTGGGATCCAGCAGTGCTGGAGAATCCCGGGGATCCTCCAGGCTGGAATCCAGCACTGCCCGCTCCTCTGTGGGATCCTCCTGGGGATCCAGCGCTGTCCCCTCCTCCCGGGGATCCTCCGGGCCGGGATCCATCACTGCCCTGTCCTCCCTGGGATCTTCCCTGGGATCTTCCCTGGGATTCAGCACTGCCCACTCCTCCCAGGGATCATCCCAGCTGGGATCCAGCACTGCTCCATCCTGCCGGGGATCCTCCGGGGGATCCGGCACTGCTCGCTCCCCCCAGGCTGGGATCCAGAACTGCCTGTTCTTCCCGGGGATCCTTCCTAGGATCCAGCACTGCCCACTCCTCCCTGGGATCCAGCACTGCCCGTTCTTCCCAGGGATCCCTCCTGGTATCCAGCACTGCCTGCTCCTCCTGGGGATCCTTCGGGCCGGGATCCAGCACTGCCCGCTCCTCCATGGCTGGGATCCAGCACTGCCCGCTCCTCCCTGGGATCATCCCTGGTGGGATCTAGCACTGTCTGCTCTTCTCGGGGATGCTCTGGGGAATCCAGCACTGCCCTCTCCTCCCGGGGATCCTCCCAGGGATCTGGCAGTGCCCGCTCCTCCCGGGGATTCTCAGCACACGGGATGGGGATGCGGAGCCAGCACGGCTGGAGCGGGGCTGGGGCCGGCTCTGCCCCCGGAGTTACGGCTCCGGCAGGGATGGGGACAGCACAAGGCAGCCGGGAAAGCACAGGGGAGGCAACCAGGACAGAGAGAGCCGGTGGATGGAAAATCCAGAGTTTACGGAGGAAGGATGAGGCAGGAATTAGTGGTGAGAAAGGGGATGGCCCATGGAACACCGAGGAGCACAGGGGGCAGAGGAGGCTGCAGGGGGAGGGCGGACCTGGAAATGCTCGAGGCACGAGCAGATGTGTCACCTCAGGATGTGGATTAGTGAGCACGGGGATATCTGGTGGAATATTTGACTCAGCGATCTCAACAGTCTCTCCCAACCAGAATGACTTCATCATTCCATGTGATGGTGCTGGGGGGCTTGGAGGGGACAGCTCCAGGGGCTGGCTGACACCAGGACAGCTGATGCACATGGGCCAAGCCCCTTGGGGCACTTTTTGCCATCCCATGGGTGCACAGGGTGCTGCTGGGCAGGACACGGCATGGGGCAGGGCTGAGGGTGAGGAAAGCTGAGCCACAGCTTCCTCTCCGAGGCATCTCAGACTTTCCAGGCTGTCCCAGCAGGAGCAGTGGCAGTGCCAGGGCGTGGGCACTGCCCCCATGGCAGAGGATGCCGTGAGCACAGCTGGATGAGTGAGCACAGCTGGATGCTGTGAGCACAGCTGGATGTGTGCGCACAGCTGGATGCTCACACCCAGCCCACAGGACACAGCCTGGCCTGGCAGGGGCTCTGCAGGGACCCTCAGCCCCTGCTCCCTGCCTGTGCCAGGGGGGCTCCAGAGGGATCTGGGGGTGTCCTGAGGCAAACACCCAAGGCAGGAGTCCGTGGAGAGGGCACCACATCCTCCAGCAAGGAGCTGGCACAAAGCTGTGCCTGGGTTTTATTTTTATACTTCACCTCCCTGCCCCCTTTGTAGAAATGACATAATTATGGGGATTTAATGTTCCACTGCTAAATTTCTTCATTTTTCAGGATAATTTCCACTATTTCATCAAGGAATAATTAATTGCATTGTCTTTAATCAGTTGTTTTACAAATCCAGCAGCGCAAGAAATTTTCCTAGCCAGACAATGCAGGCAGCTGCTCTTCCCTTCTGGGTGTATTAATGAAGTGAAAGAGCTCGAGCTGGGGAGAAAAAATCAGCTGGGGAAGAAGAAATCTATTGACAGAGAGATTGTAAAGATGACAGTGTAATCCCTTAATGTGTGTGCTGGGGAGCAGAGGGGAGAATAGAGCCCAGGTGTAAGAGCAGGAGGAATTGGGCTGCTGGGGCCCAGGGTTCTCCTCTCTCCTCACAGGTTCTCAACATCAGATTAAAATGTGGGGGTGCACAGGGGTGTCAGCACAAAACCTGTGGGTGCAAAACAAATCACGGAATCACGGAATTCCAGAATGGTTTGGGTTGGAAGGGCCCCCTCAAACTGCCTGCAAGGCTGCCTGGGCATGGCCCCCAGCCACTGGCCTGGAAAAAACCTGGAAATGTCCCTTTCCATCTGCTATTGGAGCTGTTCGAACTGAATTCCCCTTCACAGAATTCTCACAGAATCACTGTGTTGGAAGAGACCTTCAAGACCATCGAGTCCAACCCAGCCCCAACACCTCACCCAAACCCTGGCACCCAGTGCCACATCCAGGCTTTGTTAAACACACCCAGGGATGGGGACTCCACCACCTCCCTGGGTGGAACATTCCAGAACTTTCTGTGAAAAGCTTTTCCTGATATCCACCCTGTATTTCCCTTGGGGCAGCTGGAGGCTGTGTCCTCTGGTTCTGTCAGTGCCTGGAGACAGAGCCCAGCCCCAGCTGAGCACAGGCACCTTTCAGGAGCTGCAGAGTGTGATGAAGTCACTCTCATTTCCAACTGAGAGGGGCCAGACAGCACCACAGCAGCTCTGCTCACACCCTGATGAATCACAGAATTCCCAGAATCACTGGGTTGGAAGAGCCCTTCAAGATCATCAAGTCCAACCCATCCCCAGCACCTCAACTAAACCCTGGCACCCAGTGCCACATCCAGGCTTGTTTTGATGATGTTCCTTTTCTCATGAGAAGATGCACAACACCAAAGCCCTGAGCCTTTGGGAATGGTTTGCATCTAGAGGTCCTTTCACAACCCCAGAGAGGGCTCTGACTGCAGGCCTGGGTAGCTGAGGACAGCTGGGGATGTGGAGCTGCAGCCCTTGCAGTGCCCTGGCTGTGGGAGGGTCCCCCTGAGAGATGGAGATCAAAGCCATAACCTGGAGAAACTTCTGGACCAACCCGTCCCTCTGGAGCTTGGAATCATGAGGAACCATGATTATTCTTCAGTCAGGGGTGGAGAGGCCTGGCTCTGCAGCACAACACTGCATCCATGGACGATGGATGGATGGATGGATGATGGATGGATGGATGGATGGATGGATGGATGGATGGATGGATGATGGATGGATGGATGGATGGATGGATGGATGGATGGATGGATGGATGATGGATGGATGGATGGATGGATGGATGGATGGATGGAAGGATGGATGGATGGATGATGGGTGGATGATGGATGGATGGATGGATGGATGGATGGATGGATGGATGGATGGAGGGATGGATGGATGGATGATGGGTGGATGATGGATGGATGGATGGATGGATGGATGATGGGTGGATGATGGATGGATGGATGGATGGATGGATGGATGGATGGATGGATGGACACTGGATGGACTCTGGCTGGTTCAGGGTGCCCAGAGCAGCTGTGGCTCTATCTGGACCCCTGGCAGTGCCCAAGGCCAGGTTGGACAGACCTGAAGTGTCAGATTAAGCCCTTTTCTGACTCAGAGATGGGGTAACTGAGAGATGTTTTAAAAACTGTTATTTTATTTTTAGTCTTACGTGAAGGGTGAGATAATATAGATGTTATAATTCACACTATTACAATCAGAAGCCAACTATTTCTTAATTACAATACACTGTAAGTGTTTTCAGCACTGGAGCAGCCTGGGGCAGTGGAAGGTGTCCCTGCCCATGGCAGGGGGGCTCTGGATGAGCTTTAGGGTCCCTTCCCACCCCACCAGCCTGGGATTTTATGATTCTGTGTGTCAGGGAGAGCAGGGACAGGGCTGTGCGTGCTGTGCCTTGCAGCTGGATTGCAGCACATCTGTCTGCAGCTCGGTAGAGAGCAGGAGCTGCTGCTGGGGCTTCCCCTCGCTATCTGCTGCAATCAGGTGGCTCAGGTTTCCCCTCAGAGCCCTCGGGGTGGGGAAGCAGGGCCGTGTTCCAACAAGCAGGGCCATTGTCAGGCTCTGCAGGGACAGCAGTTCCAGCAGCAGGGGTTGGGCCACCCCCTCTCCTCAGCCAGAGCAGCTGCAGCACAGATAAGAACAAGATAAGGACCCCCCTTCCATCCCTCGTGCCCTTGCTCGTGGAATGAGGCAGGGATTTAATCCTGCTTATCTGGGAGGGCTGGGAGAGCCTGGCTGGCTGTGCTGCAGCCCCAGGGAGAGCAGAGGAGCCCAGCAGAGGAGCAGCAGAGGCTGTGCTCGTTTGGAACCTGTGTGGGGATGGGCATGACCTCAGGAGGAGGCTCTGAGAGAGGCAGGAAAGAGCAGAGAGCAGACCCAGGGCTGAGGACAGCCCACAATACCCAAAGCTGCTTCAAGCAGGGAGATTGAGCTGCCTGGTGGGGATGGGGAGGGATGGAGGGATGATGGATGGATGGATGGATGATGGATGGATGGATGAGGGATGGATGGATGGATGGATGGATGGATGGATGGATGGATGGACGGATGGAGGGATGGATCCATGGATGGATGGATGGATGGATGGAGGGATGATGGATGGATGGATGGATGGATGGATGGATGGATGGATGGATGGATGATGGATGGATGGATGGATGGATGGATGGAGGGATGGATGGATGATGGATGGATGGATGGATGGATGGATGATGGATGGATGGATGGATGGATGGATGGATGGATGGATGGATGATGGATGGATGGAGGGATGGATCCACGGATCCACGGATGGAGGGATGGATGGATGGATGGATGGATGGATGGATGGATGGATGGACACTGGATGGATGGATGGATGGATGGATGGATGGATGGATGGATGATGGATGGATGGATGGAGGGATGGAGGGATGGATGGATGGATGGATGGATGGATGATGGATGGATGGAGGGATGGATCCATGGATCCACGGATGGAGGGAGGGATGGGCTCTGAGCGCGCAGCAGCACCTGGATGCAGACAGGGAGAGGCAGGCATCAGGGAGTCCCCTCAGGTGTGCCCAGCACCTGAAGGTTTGTGCCCTGCCAGCTCCCTGGCACAGCAGAGACACCTGAGTTGCACTCAGCCCTGCCCAGGAGGGCTGAATTCCTAATTCCCCTTCATGAATATGCACACAAGCACTGGAGCTCTCTCCAATCCGGCCCTGGCAGCACAGCCATGTGATTTAACATGACTGATCACCCTGTGCCCTGCACACAGCCCACACAAAATACCCACAGGATCCACACAGTTCAATTATTTGAAGGAAAACGCTGCTCTCACATAATTTTCCCTGACAATCAGTACAATCGCAGGCAGCCTGCAAATATTCTGTGCATGGGAAAGAGCTGATTCTCTCCGGGGAACTCCCTGCCCTGCTCTCAGAAAAACGCCTCCTACAGCAACTCCTTCAACAGGTTTGTGTGCAAGGAGTGTGGTCCTCGTTATCAAACTGCTTTATACAGTTATCACCCCAAACTCCTCTGCAGCATAAACATATCATTCCTGGGAGAGGCTGTCAGGGAGGGCCAGGCTGCAGCCTGCAATTAAAGCCCCAAACAATGCAGCCCCATAAATCACCGGCGCTGCGGCCGGTCAGTGTCGCCAAGCGTGGAGCGAAGATCTTAATTACATTTAGACCAAACAAGTGGGAGATTATTTATGGGATACTGGAAGTGCCTGACAATGGGTAGAAAGTCATTCCACACTCATCCCTGGGCATTTCAGAGTCCAGGTGAAGAGGTAGGGAAAGAGAGGGAAAGGAGTGGAGCCAATATTCATCACCGAGCAAAATTGGAAGGGAAAGAGCTGTTGCTTTAAATAAGGCCCAACTGCATCATCAATTTAAAAGCAATAGCAGCAGCTTCTGGAGAAAGCAGCAGCTGCCACAGGTGGGCAAACAGCTGGAGAGCTGCCAGCACCCAGGGAGCCACCAGGACCTGCTCAGCTTTAACCCCTGTGCTCAGCACCTGCAGAGAGCCCTGCTGCACCCAGGGCTGTGTGGGCAAGGGGGGATCTGTTCTGTGCCTTATCCAGCCTGCAGCTGGATTTCAGCACCTTCCAGACGTGGCCTGGAGGATGCAAGCTGGCTGGGGAAGCTCAGGGGTCAGCTGGAGCCACGTGGATCTGCCTGCAGGCACGGAGCATCCCAGGGCTCCTGGAGCACTGTGCTCAGGCCCAGCTTGGTGCATCTCCCCAGCGCAGTGAGCCTAAAGAGCACAAGCTCCTCTTTGCTCAGGGGGTTGGTTTCAGAAAGAGCTGTGCTGTTTAGAGGCAGGAATCCTCCTGGAAAAGCTGTTTGCTCGCCAGTGTTTTCTCCAGGGAAAGATCCTGGAACATGAATGGGGCTGTCCCACTGCCCTGGGCTGAAACAGCCCCCCTAAAGCTGTTAGGGGTTCAGGAGTATTGGCTGTGGCTGGATACAGAGCTGCAGTCCCTGGTCACTCCAGGACTTGCAGCCAGCCTGGGGTGCCAGGGGAATTCTATGCATGTCAGAAAATCCCAAAGGCTGTGAATGAGCTCACAATGGGGAACCACAGAGCCACAGAACACCCTGGGCTGGAATGACCCACAGGATCATCCAGTGCAGCCTCTGGCCCTGCCCAGACCCCCCAACAGCCCCAGCCTGGCCATCCCTGCAGCGCTGCCCAAATTTCTCCCCCATCCTTCATCTCCCCCATGCCTCACTCTCACAGAACCATGGAATGAGCTGAGCTGGAAGGGACCCACAGGGATGATCAATGCCAAAGCCAAAGCCTGCCCAGAGCCCCCAGCAAGCCCAGCCTGGGCATCCCTGGAGCTCTGGCAGCCTCGGGGCCGTGCCCATTGCCTGGGCAGCCTGGGCAGTGCCAGCACCTCTGGGGGAAGAACCTTGCCCTGATCTGCAGCCTGAGCTGCCCTGGCCCAGCTCCAGCCGTGCCCTGGCTGCTGTCCCTGTCCCAGAGCAGAGATGGGAGCTGCCCCTGGGGAGGAGCTGCAGATCCCTGAGCTCTGCCCTCAGTGTGCCCTGCTCCAGGATGAGCACACCGCCACTCCTGGGTCTCCTCGTGTGACCTGATGCCAGGTGTGACCTGATGCCACCAGCCTGGTGGTGCAGTTCTGGTGCCCCCGTGCATCAGGGAGGGGCTGTGGAGGCACAGACAGCTCCAGAGGGGGATGCTCTGGTGTCACACAGCTCACCCAGATCCTGGTGAGCTGCTCAGAGCCTCAGGCCACTCAGGCCACCAGCTGGAACATGAACATTGTCAACACCATGAACATGCTCACACCACGGGCACGCTGCCCCCAGCCCCTCCAGCAAACCTCAGCAGTGACATTGCCAGAGCCCTGCCTGTCCCCAGCCTGTCCCCAGCCCTGGCTGCTCTCAGGGACCGTCTGGCCGCTGTCCCTGCGGCTCTGTCTGTCTGTCTGTCTGTCCCACAGCCCCTCTCTGGGCCCAGGCCCTCCTGCACAGCCTGGGGCAGGCTGAGCTCAGCTCACACGGGCCCTGCTTGTCTAGACAGCAGCAGGGGGTGGCTCTGGGTGTCCTTGAGCCCAAAGTAGGTCAGATGAGTCTGTTCTAGCAGCAGCTGTTTATTGCTGCTGACCCTCTGGTGTGGACACGTCCTTCCAGCTGAAATCAGGCAAGGGGATCCCATCTCCATCCCCTCTGGTCCTTCTGGCTCCCTGTCCCATCCCCTCTATGTCTGAGGGTTCACACACAATTTTAGTCTCATGTGAAGGGTGAGATAATATATATGAGATAATATAGATAAGATATAAGAGATAATATAGATGTTATAATTCACGCCACCACAATCAGAAGCCAACTATTTCTTAATTATAATTAAGTAATTGTAATACACTCTAAGTGTTTCTGGCCTGGCTGTAGGGCTTGCCAGGCTCCTCACACTGTGGCTGTGAGCTCAGCAGCAATTCCAGGCACCCACTCTGTGTTTCTTCAGGACATGCTGAGGGTCTGGCCAGGAAGGGTGGCATGGGCAGTGCCATCCATGCCTGAAGTACTGAGGACCAAAGATATCAATCACACTGCCCATGTTGAAGATTGCAAGGCAGGATGTGCTCTATTACCATCTGTATGGCAGATTATCTTTGTCAAGTGGGCAGTTTGCCTTATCTCTCTATCTGAGTGACCACATTCACACCTCCCTGGGGAGGGGACCCCTGCTGATAACAGCCATGGAATGTCCCTGCATGGCTGATCAGAACTACAGCATCCCACTGGGAGATGGGAGCCCAGAGGGAGGAGCCAAGCATTCCTACCCGGATAGAATCTGGAGATTCTGGAACACCAGCACGGCTTCTGCACTGGATTCCCCAGAGGAACAGCAGCTGCCTCTTGCCCTGGATCTTCAGAGGCAGATGCACCTTTCTCCAGGATCCCTGCTCCAGCAGAGCCACCCCTGACACTGCAGGAGGGCTGAGCCACAATTCCAATGGGGCTGTGCCAGCACCCTGACCCACAGGGTGTCAGGCTGGGTTCTGACTCTGGCACTGTTGGTTTGGTTCACTGCATTTTTTATTTTATCCTTTTATTTTCTTCCCTATTAAAGAACTGTTATTTCCTGCTCCCATATTTTTGCCCGAGAGCCCCTTATTTTAAAATTTACAGCAATTCGGAGGGGTGGGGAGGGTTTACATTCTCCATTTCAAGGGAGGCTCCTACCTTCCTTAGCAGACTCCTGTCTTTCCAAACCAAGACACCATAAATAAGGGACAACCCCCATAAATGTGCATTTTGTCCACCCAGCAGGACCAAATTTTCCTTCCTCGGTGCCATGAGACCCTGGGTGTGGAGCCACCCCACATGCTGGGAATGGGGAAGGGCTGTGCTGCCTGCAGGGAGCTGAGACAGGACCCTTCCAGCCCTGGGGTGTGCTTAGGTGACACAAAGCCCTGATTGCCCAGCAGAATGACCAAGCTGACGAGCCCAGCTGATCTCAGGTGCTCATCCAAGGCCACACCACACCACGAGGTGCCCAAACTCCTGATGGAGGCCAAAGTGACAGCAAGGCAAGCAAGGGTCAGGACTGGGAGCCCACTCCTTGCTGGGGTTGCTCAGCAGTGCTGGCTCAGCTGCAGCCCCTGGGCTCCCTGTCCAGGCCAGCCTGGGACGGGGATGTCCCGGTGTCCTCACACACTGCATGCCGCCACATTTCTCCTCACAGAGAAAAGCAAGGCACAATTCTTCCCAAGAATATTTCTGGGTTTCACATTCTCAGAACCTCAGAGAAAGGAAAAACAATTCTTATCTTATTTGCTGTGCCCGTGTTTGTGCAAAAGCAGAATGCAATATGGAGATTGTTCACCCACAGTGATGGGGTTTTGTTCCTTGGCCTGTCAGGGCCAGGTGTGTAGCCCCACATTTCTCTTCACAGAGAAAAGCAAGGCACAATTCTTCCCAAGAAAATTCGTATCTCATTGGCTGTGCCTGTGTTTGTGCAAAGGTAGAATGCAATACAGAGATTTTTACCCAAAGTGATGGTGTTTTGTTTCCTTGGCCTGTCAGGGCGAAGTGAGTGAGGACTGTTGGGTGACAGTCACGAGATTCTGTGCAGTGTGTGCAGGGTTGAGTGCTTGGCAGATTCAGTTTAGATGTGTAATATAGTGTAATATATTACACTATAATAATATATTACATACTATTACACTATATTATATATTATTATATTGTATATAACTATATAATTATATAATTATATATATTATATATTATAACACTATATTATATATTATTACACTATATTATATATTATACTGTAGTGTAATATAGTATAGAATAACATTGTAATATAGTGTAGAATAATACAGTATAATAAAGTAATTAATTAGCCTTCTGATATCAGTGGAGTCAGATGCACCATTCCTCCCTGCCACGGGCACCGTCCTGTTTCCATAGCCGGACGCCTCTCAGAGGGTGCAAAGCACTTGGAGGAGCGCAGAGTTACCGCTCTCCCCCCTCTCCACCCCTGTCTCAGTCTCAGCAGCCGACAGGCAGTAAAAGACCCTTCGCAGTTGTCAAGGCAACGCCGGATCACGGAGCCGCTGCCGTGAAGTGGCAGCAGCCGGGGGCTCTGCTCTGCTCTGCTCTCCCTCTCCATCTCCAGCGCTCCCCTCTCGAGCGCTGCTGCTCCATGGGCAGCCGTGGGGAGTGCGGGTGGTGCCATCCCCAGCCCTGCTGCGCTGCGATTTCAGGGTTTACCTCAGAACCCCGGGTCCCTCCCCTGCAGATTCCCTCCCAGGTGTGTCAGTCCCCTCTGCTTTCCCCTCCCAGCACTGTCTGTCAGTCCTGGCATTCCAGAAGGGCACAGAGTGATTGGCAGATTCACAGGATGCCCTCTACCCCTGGGGGCATTGGGCCATCCAGGTGTCCTTTGTCCCTTTGTCCCTCCCCTCCTGTCCCTGCTTGGTGGCTCCCTGCCCCTTCCCTGCCCCTCTCCCGGGGTTCAGAGGAGCAGCAGCCACGGGCTCAGGGAGTTCTGTTGGAGCTGCTGCTGCATTCAGAGGCTGTGGGCCAGAATAAAGCTCTGGATCCAAACCCTCCATCAGAACCGACTCCTTTCCTTCCCCATCGCCTGAAAGCTTCTCCACAGAGGGAAACCTGAGGAGCAGCCCCTGTTATGGGGGGAAGCTCCATCCCAGCACCACCAGAGCTCCTGCAGGCCTGGACTTGTGTCCACGTGCCAACTGCAGCACCCAGGCAGGCAAAAGTGTCTGTGGGGTGAAACACCACACACCCAGCCAGCCCAAAGTGTCTGTGGGGTGAAACACCACACACCCAGCCAGCCCAAAGTGTCTGTGGGTGAAACACCACACACCCAGCCAGGCAAAAGTGTCTGTGGGGTGAAACACCACACACCCAGCCAGCCCAAAGTGTCTGTGGGTGAAACACCACACACCCAGCCAGCCCAAAGTGTCTGTGGGGTGAAACACCACACACCCAGCCAGCCCAAAGTGTCTGTGGGTGAAACACCACACACCCAGCCAGGCAAAAGTGTCTGTGGGGTGAAACACCACACACCCAGCCAGCCCAAAGTGTCTGTGGGTGAAACACCACACACCCAGCCAGCCCAAAGTGTCTGTGGGGTGAAACACCACACACCCAGCCAGCCCAAAGTGTCTGTGGGGTGAAACACCACACACCCAGCCAGCCCAAAGTGTCTGTGGGGTGAAACACCACACACCCAGCCAGCCCAAAGTGTCTGTGGGGTGAAACACCACAGTGCTGCTGTTTGGTTCAGCAGCAAGGGCCAGACAAGCTCAGACACATCCCATCAGCTATATTGGTAAAAATACCAATAGCAAGGTTGTATGTGTATATATATATATATATATATATATATATATATGTGTGTGTGTGTGTGTGTGTGTATACACACAGGTTGGATATTAGGAAAAAGTTTTTCACAGAAAGAGTGATAAAGTTCTGGAATGTTCTGCCCGGGGAGGTGGTGGAGTCCCCATCCCTGGGTGTGTTTAACAAAGCCTGGATGTGGCACTGGGTGCCAGGGTTTGGGTGAGGTGCTGGGGCTGGGTTGGACTGGATGAGCTTGAAGGTCTCTTCCAACCCAGTGATTCTGGGAATTCTGTGACTCTGTGTGACTGGGAGCTGCACACCTGCCCTGCTCCCTGCCAGGTCCCTGCCCTGTGCGGGGCCCTGAGGTGACACCGCAGCCTCATGAAGCAGCTTTTCCCTGCAGCACATCCTGACACGGCTCCCCAGGGACACAGCCAGGCTGTCCCTGGAGCAGAGGGGACAGACAGACAGGACAGAGGACAGAGAGGACAGACAGGACAGAGGACAGACAGGACAGACAGAGAGGACAGACAGGACAGACAGATAGGACACACAGGATAGAGGACAGACAGGACAAAGGACAGAGAGGACAGACAGGATGGAGAACAGAGAGGACAGAGGACAGACAGGACAGAGAGGACAGAGAGGACAGAGAGGGCAGACAGGACAGATAGGACAGAGGAGACAGACAGGACAGACAGAGAGGACAGACAGATAGGACACACAGGATAGAGGACAGACAGGACAAAGGACAGACAGGACAGACAGGACACACAGAACAGCCAGGACAGCCAGGAGCAGGGCAGACGCTCCCGGCGGGGCCCCGCTCCGCTCCTGCCGAGGCTGTGACAGGGAGGGGACCCGCGGGGCCAGCACAGCGGGCAGGGCCAGGGTGAGCAGAGCTGGCAGGGCCGGGCAGGCTGTGCAGCCGCTGGGTGAGCCCTGCCCAGAGGGGCGCTGCCAGCGGCAGGAGGATGCCGGCAGTGGGAGCTTTCCGTGATGCATCCCCCGCTGCGCCATGACGAGCTTCCTCGGAAAGGAGGGGAGCGACCTCCCCACCCTGCCAGCCTGGAAAGCCCCGGCCAGGGATGCCAGGATGTGTTGTATCCCGTTGCCATGGCAACTGGCATCTCCCGGAGCCGAGGCGGGCGTGTGCGGAGCCAGCGCGGTGTGACCCCGGCTGGTGGCACCGCAGAGAGCAGGGGCGCGCCCAGGGGTCACCCTGCGGGCACCAGGGCTGGCACCAGGGCTGGCACCAGCGTGGGCAGCTATGGGAGCTTTGGGGGGTAGCACGGTTAGGACAGACAGAGAACAGAGATCTCTGAAGCCCGGGCTGGGAACTTGTGGTTTATTGCAAGTGCAGGGCCCTGCTGGGAGCTGCCAGCCACAGCTCAGAGCAGGGCCCAGAGAAGAGAGGGAGAGAGAGGATGAGAGGGTGAGAGAGCAAAAGGGTAAGAGAGTAAAAGCATAAGAGGGTAAAAGGGGTAAGAGAGTAAAAAAGGTAAGAGGAGTAAAAAGGGTAAGAGCACAAAGTTCCCCTTACAATACCATAAATCTTCTTTTTTGCTGAATATTCTCATTCTCACTGACCAATCTAGTCCAAGATACAAATCCTACAGCATTTCCATACAGCCTATAAGAATCATTACATCCCCACACTGGGTTACATTTTAAACCCTAAAAACTCCTCTTTGGGCCCCTTCTGCCAAGCTGGCAGGCTCTGCTCTGAGCCTTGGGCCTGTCTGCAAGCAGGGGGGATTGTTTGATCCAAAGGGGATCACCTTCAGCTGGCCATGCCATTGTTTTCCAGTTGTTCAGTAACTGAGGGATCTCAAAGCTTGCTTTCATTTCAATCTCGCTTATAATTTCTATATTCTCAAAACCTTTTGCCAGACAATCACATTTATAAGGCTTTCCTGTTTCACCTTCCCCAACAGGCAGCAGCACCTTCAGCGCACTCCAGAGCCGGGCACAGCCCCGCTGGAGGGATGGGGAGACACAGACCTGCAGGATGGGGGTCCAGAGAATCCTCACTCAGGTGGTGGCAATGCACAGAGGGGCTGCACAGTGCAAGTGGTGACATCCCCTGCCAGAGCACAGGGACAGGCCTGCCTGGCTGGGCCTCCCCCCTGCACCAGCTGCCTCTGCAGCTTCCCTCTCTCAGGGCTTCTGCTGCTCACAGTGATCCCAAGATGTGTCAGAAAGTCTCTTTTCCCAGCCTGGCTGTCGAAGAAGGAGTCAGAGCTCTGCAGTTTACCCAGCATGTGAATTGTTTTAACTCAATGATCAATCCCAGTCCAGCTGTGTCGGGACTCTGGGGATTGGAGCAGGGCAGTGCAGTCACACACCATGGAGTTGGGTGGGGACCAGAAGCCCTTCTTTCAAGGTTGTTTACTGTTTCTTATCTATAAAATTCTTTCTCTGGCCTGCTGAGATCCATTCAGCAGGACAGACAGAGGCACTCTGCCTGCTCCCGGGGTGGTGTTATCTTTTTATACTAAAAACTACGTATACAATATTTACAATTACTTCCCAATACCTATCACCTGTGTTAGACAGTGAACTTCTACTCTAAACCAATCTGTAAGTGCCAACATCACAGCAGAAGATGGAGGCCAAGAAGAAGAAGGAGAAAGGCTGGACATGCCCAGATTCCTCCATCTTGCCTCCTGAACCCCCATTCTAAAAACCCCAAAAAAATCTATTTTTCACCTCATGACAAACTGATTATTATTCGTGGCTTGCAGATCCTCATATAAGGTTGGTACTTTGCTCCATGGGTCATAATCATGGTCACAGGTGTGTCTTGGTCTCTGTGCCAGGGTCTTTGTGCCCCCTGGCAGGGGTTTGGGCAATCCAGCACAGCCAGAAGGATGTCCTGAATTCCAACTCCCCTCCTCCTCAGAAAGGCTGGAGGGTTAAATCCTTCTTTGGGATCCCCCAAAGAAGCCCAAACCCCTCAGGTTTGGCCGCCTGGTGGGGCACAATGCTGTGGCTCCACGGGGTGCTCACCCAGGGGCTCTTTCCAAACCCTCCATGGCCACGTTTTCCCAAGGACAGGCACAGGGCTGTGCTGCCCAGCTCTGGGATTTGGCACTCCTGGGATGCTTGGCACAGGGGAAAACCCCCCCTGGGTGGACTCGAGAATGGAGGAATCAGCTTCCTCCTGTCACCTTATTGAAGTGACACCTGCCAGGCAGCAAGGTCAAGGAGACCACATCTTTCCATCACAACTTGTTAGAGAACAGAAATATTTCAACCCAGCAGTGGAACATTATCTCTTTTACTCCTCCCAGCTGGAGTGACTATGGTTTTCCTCAAAAAAAAAAAAAAAAATTAGGACAAAATTTACCTTGTGGGTTTGCTGTCACGTCATCCCCCTTCTTTGCTTAGGGAGGAAAATGGGATGGAAAGGGAGAAGGTTTGAGGTAGGAGTAAACAAAAAAAAAACCTAACCCCCAAAAGCTGTGTTCGATTTAATGAAAAATTATGAAGAAAACCAAAAATCCCTTTCAAAATGAGCAGCTTTGTACCAGGCAGCCTCACGTGAGCAGCACCACAGCCTTTCCCTGGTGCTGGCTCGGTGCTCAATCTCACTTTTCCAGCCCTTTTCCAGCAGAACGTCCCTCGGTGGGGCTGTCCCCGTGTCACAGCAGCTGCTGCAGCCTCCCCAGCCCAGTTTTCCAGGCAGGCTCGTTCCTGCCAGCAGGAGCAGCAGGGGTGACTGTGAAAAACGCCAAACGCTTGTTTTTAAAATTTTAAAAGTTTAATAGTAATAAAATGGTTATAAAAATAGTAATACAATTAGAGTAATAATAATTTGGACCATTTGAATTAGGACAATATGAGACAATAGAGACAAAGAGTTATGGACAGTCCAGGTACCTTTTTCTGGGCATCACCAGCCTGAAAAAGGACCCACATTAGCAGAGGATTAACCCTTAAAAACAACAGCCTGTTGCACATTCATACACCTCATA
The DNA here is from genome assembly GCA_039654755.1 of Calcarius lapponicus. Classification (NCBI taxonomy): domain Eukaryota; kingdom Metazoa; phylum Chordata; class Aves; order Passeriformes; family Fringillidae; genus Calcarius; species Calcarius lapponicus. Next base: position 107,752 of record JBBFKN010000162.1, read on the forward strand.
CATGATGCATAAATTCCATTTGAGCACGGGATTCTGTCTGGTCAGTGTCAGCTTCTTCCTCTGTATCCCAACAGCACCTTTGAGTCAGGAAGAAGTTCGTTTCTGCTGATAAGAGGGCAATAAATTCTTTTTCTTTGAAAGATTTAGGTGTCCTGTGGCTGCTGTCTCACTGCGAGTCCTTTCTTTAAAAAAAAGTATCCTACATAGCACAGTTTCTATTTTTTTTTATAACCTAAAACTATATTTAACACGCTACTTAAGAGAATTAATACAGCACCACTTTCTAACACAACACATATAATATTCATTTTAACATTTGCCAAAAGCCAATCATAAAATACCCATTTTTCACAGTGACCCTGCCCTGCCGTGCATCACACACAGAGCACAGCCCCGAGCCTGCAGAGCCTGCCACAGTTCAAATCTTGGCAGAGGAAACTCAGCCCCACTCCTTCCCCTCAAAAAAAAAAGAGATTAGTTCCTCTTCTAACCAATTCCAGCCAATTTATCCTGCTGCATCCACCCAGCTCCAGCGAGATCTCACTGGAGGCATCAGGGTGGGGATGTGGAAAGCAGAGGGAGTGAAATCTGCTCTTCTGGAAGCAATAAATGCCTCCTGCCTTCTGCAGGCACTTCCTGACCTTGCTGCAGCTGATGGGCAAGTTTATGATCCTGCATTTTAGCTAAATGGAAGAGGCAATTATTCTTCCTTTTGCACTGAAGTGATTTGAGGAGCAGAAATGCTAAACAAGTGGAGAGCCTGGCAAAAGGCTGCCCAGGAGGAAAACTGGGGTCTCCTAGGAGAAGAGCTGGAGATGGAAGGGCTGGCAGAAGGCTGTCGCAGACAACTTTTATGGAAAATCCTTTCCTTAGGATTTTTCCTCCTGAGAAGCTGAGAGGCCTCAGGAACAAAATGTAAACAATAGTTATCTGCTGCTGTGGAATGCAACAGGTGCATCTGGGATTGGCCCATGTTGGTTGTTTCTAATTAATGGCCAATCACAGCCCAGCTGGCTCAGACTCTCTGTCCGAGACACAAACCTTTGTTATCATTCTTTGCTATTCTATTCTTAGCCAGCCTTCTGATGAGAACCTTTTCTTCTATTCTTTTAGTAGAGTCTTAATGTAATATATATCATAAAATAATAAATCAAGCCTTCTGAAACCTGGAGTCAGATTCTTCGTCTCTTCCCCAATCCCAAAACCCCTGTGAGCACTGTCACAGAAGGCAGCTGTGGAGCAGAGGGCAAGCTGCAGGGATGCTGGAGGGGCACTGGGGCCGGGTGGCCCAGCAGTGGCACAGCTGGCAGGGGAAGCACCACAGGGCAGCCCCCAGCCCCAGCCTTCAGAAGGTTGCAGTTTACTGCAGCCCTGAGATGTGATATGTGAAAAGTCTCTGTTTCGGCCCGCACGTTCAAAGAATGAGTCGGAGCTCTTCAGTTCTCGGTCTCAGAGTTGTTTATTGTACCTTATCTATAAAAATTTTTCTGTTGCCCTGCCAAGGTGTGTCCAGCAGGACAATTCCAGGCACTCTGCCTGTCCCCGAGGTGGTGTTATCTCTTTATATTAAAAACTACATATAACATGTTTACAATTACAGGCGGGTCATGAATCGAGTTGCCAAAGAGCTGTTTTTGGTGCAAACAGAAGGGGGACATGTCAGAACTCAGTGCATCCCTCCAGGTGTCCAGAGTTGCTGAAGACCCCGCTGGGGGGCTCAGAGACCCTGGCACACAGCCCAGAGCACCTGGGGATTTGATTGTGACCCCTGGAGCAAGTTACCAGCTTTGTATGAGGATCTGAAAGTCACACAGGTTTGAATGGTGTAATAACAAAATAATCACAGGGTGAAAATGTAGATTTTAGGATTTTTGGTATTGGGGGTTATGGGGACAAGATGGAGGAATATGGGTGTGTCCAGCCTTTCTTCTTCTTCTTCTTGTTCTCCATTTTCTGCAGTGATGTTGGCACTTTGGGATTGGTTTAGAGTAGAAGTGCACTGTCTAACATGGGTGATAGGTATTGGGAATTAAGTGTAAATATGTTATATGTAGTTTGTAGTATAAAAGGACAACAAGACCGAAAAGTGAAGAGTCCAGACTCGTTCTTCAGTTGCACGGGCCAAAGCAGAGACATCCTGCACATCTCGGGGCAGTAATTATCAACAGCAACCTGAGAAATACCTATCACCTATGTTAGACAGTGAGCTTCTACTCTAAACCAGTCCCAAAGTGCCACCATCACAGCAGAAGATGGAGGCAGAGAAGAAGAAGAAGAAAGGCTGGACACACCCAAGTCCCTCCATCTTGTCCCCAAAACCCCTATTCTAAAAGCCCCAAAATCTACTTTTTCACCTAGGGATGATTTTATTATTACACTACTTAAACTTCTGTGGCTTTCAGGTCTTCATACAAAGCTGGTAATTTGCTCCACGGGTCATAATCAAACCCACAGGTGTTCTGGGCTCTGTGCCAGGGTCTCCGAGCCCCCTGGCAGAGGTGTCCTGAGTTCCGACACCAGCCCAGTGCCAGCAGAGGGCCGTGCCAGGGAAATCCCTGCTCCTTCATCCCTGGAGCAGCTCCCGTGCCCTCAGGGCTCACACATCACTCAGACCTGGGATAACTGCACAGAAAAGCCCCTGATGGTGCCAGCATCTCTGCCCCGCTGAGCTGCAGCCCTGCCCTCCTCGCCCTGCAGGGCTGGCAGCTGCTCCCCAGCCCTCGCCCCACAGGAGCAGGAATGAACCTCAGCAAGCAGCTGGGAGGAGGAAAGGGGCCCTGGGCTCATCTGCACAGGGCATGGGCACAGAGGGGACAGAGGGCATGGGAGCACAGGGACACAGCCTGGGGACAGAGGGGCATGGGCACAGCTGGGCACACAGGGCATGGGAGCACAGGGACATGAGCACAGAGGGGACAGAGGGCATGGGAGCCCAGGGACATGGGCACAGAGGGGACAGAGGGCATGGGAGCCCAGGGACACGGGTTTAGAGGGCATGGAAACCCAGGGACATGGGCACAGAGGGGACAGAGGGGCCACAGGAGCCCAGGGACTTGGGAACAGCCTGGGGACAGAGGGGCATGGGAGCCAAGGGCAGAGGGCATGGGAGCACAGGGACAAGGGCACAGAGGGCACAGAGGGCATGAGAGCACAGGGACACAGCCTGGGGACAGAGAAGAGCCATGGCAGCCCAGGGACAGAGGGCAATGGGAGCCCCAGGGAGATGGGCACAGCCTGGGGACAGAGGGATTGGTAGCCCAGGGACATGGGCACAGAGAGGACAGAGGGGCCACAGGAGCCCAGGGACTTGGGAACAGCCTGGGGACAGAGGGGCATGGGAGCCAAGGGCAGAGGGCATGGGAGCACAGGGACAAGGGCACAGAGGGCATGGGAGCACAGGGACAAGGGCACAGAGGGCACAGAGGGCATGGGAGCACAGGGACAAGGGCACAGAGGGCACAGAGGGCATGGGAGCACAGGGACACAGCCTGGGGACAAAGAGCCATGGCAGCCCAGGGACAGAGGGCAATGGGAGCTCCAGGGAGATGGGCACAGCCTGAGGACAGAGGGCATGGGAGCACAGGCACACAGCCCAGGCACAGAAGGCATGGGAGCACAGGCACACAGCCTGGGGACAGAGGGGCACAGGAGCCCAGGGATGTGGGCACAGCCTGGGCACAGAGGCCTCACCAGCTCCAGCATCGATTCCCTTTCCCAGGATGCTCCCAATGAACACAAATCCCACAGCACCAAAACCAGGAGTGGGACTGGAGGAAAATCCCAGCCCAGGTGGGTTCTGTGTCCCTGGGAGGGTGGGGAGGCAGCCCTGGTGCTGCTCCTGTCACGGGCACATCCCTGCCCAAGAGAGATTCCTGCATGAAATTCTCCTTCTGTGGATAAGTCCAAGCAAATAAAGACACTTGGAAGGAGCTGCTTTTGTTTTGGCAGTGAAAAGGTGCAGAACAAATATGTTTTTAATAAACATTTTGACTGAAATTGAGCTTTCTCGCCGCAGGAATTTGATTCTTGTCATAATTGCACTTTTCAAGGGGAAGAAAAGGTGTTTGGTCAGGTGGCTGGGATGTCACTGAGCATCACACCCTGGGTAGCCGTGTCCTGCAGGGATGAGTGTTGGGGAAGATGAAACAGGAAAGCCTTATAAATATGATTGCCTGGCAAAAGATTTTGGGAATATGGAAACTGTAAGCGAGATTGAAATGAAAGCAAGCTTTGAGATCCCTCAGTTACTGAACATACTGGAAAACAATGCATGGCCAGCTGAAGGTGATCCCCTTTGGATCAAACAATCCCCTCTGCTTGCAGACAGGCCCAAGGCTCAGAGCAGACCCTGCCAGCTTGGCAGAAGGGGCCAAAGAGGAGTTTTTAGGGTTTAAAATGTAACCCAGTGTGGTAATGTAATGATTCTTATAGGCTGCATGGAAATGCTGTAGGATTTGTATCTTGGACTAGATTGGTCAGTGAGAATGAGAATATTCAGCACAGAAGAAGATTTATGGTATTGTAATGGGAAACCTCGCTCTCTCATCCCCTTTACCACACCCTTACTACTCTTGGGCCTGCTCTGAGCTGTGGCTGGCAGCTCCCAGCAGGGCCCTGCACCCAGGCTGTCCCAGATTGCAAGGCAGGATGTGTTCCATTTTGCCATCTGCATGGCAGGTGTCTCCTGTTCATGGGCAGCTTTCCTTATCTCTTCCACACCCACTTCTCCCCTTGGGAGGGGGACCTGCTGATAACAGCCATGGAATGTCCCTGCAGGGCTGATCAGAACTACAGCATCCCACTGGGAGATGTGAGCCCAGAGGGAGGAGCCAAGCATTCCTACCCGGATAGAATCTGGAGATTCTGGAACACCAGCCACGGCTTCTGCACTGGATTCCCCAGAGGAACAGCAGCTGCCTCTTGCCCTGGATCTTCAGAGGCAGATGCACCTTTCTCCAGGATCCCTGCTCCAGCAGAGCCACCCCTGACACTGCAGGAGGGCTGAGCCACAATTCCAATGGGGCTGTGCCAGCACCCTGACCCACAGGGTGTCAGGCTGGGTTCTGGCTCTGGCAGGGTTGGTTTAGTTCACTGCATTGGTTATTTTATCTTTTTATTTTCTTCCCTATTAAAGAACTGTTATTCCTCTCCCATATTTTTGCACATCCAGGCTGGCTGGGGGGCAATATCTGAGTGAGGAGCACATCCAGGCTGAATGAGGGCTGTAACTGAGTGAGGAGCACATCCAGGCTGGCTGGTGGCACTCACTGAGTGAGGAGCACATCTGCACACAGCAGAGCTGCTCCTGCCAAGCCGCTGCACTGCAGGACCACTCTCATCTGTCTCTCTTTAACAGGAACAAATGGAAATGAGCGAATCAATTAACACAGCACATTAGCAAAATGTCAGAGCCTCCCCATCGCACTTAACCCTTCCCTCAGCACGGGCTGAGGCAGCAGCGGGGTTACCCCAGCCCCATCCTGGCTGCAGCCAGCAGAACCTGTCCCCATCTGCCCAGGGAGCAGAGCCCTGGGGCTGGGGGGGCAGATGGGACCCCTCCCCAGGGATGGAATTTTTTAAAAGGATGTGTTTAAGAAAAGAGAGGCCATGGTGAGTGACTCAGTGCCATGGTTTAGTTGTTGAGGAGGTGTTGGATCATAGGTTTGATGAGGAGGTGTTGGGTCATAGGTTGGACTTGATTTCAAAGGTCTTTTCCAGCCTAGTTCATTCTGGGATTCTGGGAATGGGAGCTGTGGGACACAGCACAGCTGCTTTGCAGCTCCTGCAGACCCTCCTGGCTGTGGACAGGAGCTGGCAGCACGTTTCCCCTGGAGCAGGGACATGTCTGGGTGCCAGCTCCTTGATGTCCCCATCCTTGCCTGGAGCATCCCCAGTGAGGGCTTGATGTGGTCGAGGTCCCCACTGCAGAGCAAGTGTGGGTGCAGAATGGAGGAGGGGGGCTGGCCCAGCCCAGCTGGGAGCTGGGCCTGTCTGCTGGCATGGATCTCACAGCTGGGACCCCCGTGCCATGAGGTGGCAGCCTCAAGAAGGTCCCTTGTCCCTGCACATCAACCCTGGCACACGTGTGGGCAACAGGAGCACCGAGCCCTCTCCTCCTGTGTGCCAGTAAGTGAAACAGGCAACAGGAGAGCTGCTCTAAGACATAATAAACCCTCATCAGCTAATTAATAATTAGAGACACTTGTGCCTGAAAGCCTGGCTCCAGTGGTGGGATGATGCACCTCAGCTCTCCTGCCAGGCACAGCCAGCAGATGTCCAAAGCAGGCAGGATCTCAGGGCTGTGTGGCACCAGGCTGCAGGACACAGAGCTCGCAGCTTCCACTCTCAGCCACAGGGGCCACAATGCTCCTGCTTCTCTCAGCCCCTGTTTAGGGACAAAGCCCCTGTGCCAGGGCCTGGGTGTCTGTCTGGGTCCTGAACAGACAGGTGTCTGCTGAGGAAGGCAGCAGCATTCCTTGAAATGGAAAATGCAAACCCCCTCCCTCTGAATTACTATAATTTTGTAACGAAGGGACTCTCGGGCAAAGATATGAGAGCAGGAATAACAGTTCTTTATTAGGAAAATTAAAAACACAAATGCAATAGTACAAACAAACCCTGCCAAAGTGAGAGCAGCCCTGGCACGCTGTGGTGGCACAGTCCCATCCCATGGTGGCTGGGGTTTGTTCTGTCCCCCTCTGTCAGAGCTGGGGCAGCTCTCTGCTGTTCCTGGGGAAGTTTTCTTGATCTCTGCCACAGCCAATCCTCCCTCCAGGAGATCTCTGCTGTCCATGGCCACTGAGTGTCCCTGCAGGGCTGATCAATTCCAGCATCCCATGGGGAGATGCTGCGCCCAGGGCAGGAGCCAAGCATTCCTCCTGGATCCAATCTGAGCCTGGCACAGCACAGCAGCCTCTGCCCCCTGCATTGCCAGAGGAGCAGCTTTCTGCTGCCCCTGCATTGCCAGAGGGAGCCCAGGCCCATCTGCAGCAGCCCTGGAGCTGCAGAGGAAAACTCCCCCCCTTGTGCAGGATCCCTGCTGCAGCAGAGCCACAGCTGGCACTGCAGGAGGGCTGAGCCCCCATGGGATGGGGCTTGTGCCACCCCTGACCCACAGCGTGCCAGGGCTGCTCTCACTCTGGCAGGGCTTGTTTGCACTATTGCATTTGGATTTTTAATTTCCCTAATAAAGAACTGTTATTCCTGCTCCCATATCTTTGCCTGAGAGCTTTTTAATTTCAAATATACAATAATCCAGAGGGAGGGGGTTTGCATTTTCCATTTTAGGTGAGGCTCCTGCCTTCCTCAGCAGACACCTGGCTGTTCAAACCAAGACACAAGGCAAAGATGAACTCCAAGAAGTCAACACAGGGGCTCTGAATGCCTGACACTGACACTTTCCCAGCTCTGTGCCCCCAGATCCACCCTCTGTCACCTCCCCTGCCCAGCCCAATGGCCGAGGGTCACAGGGGAAGTCCTGTAGCCAGGGCTGGATCAAGCAAGGTCCTTTCATCTTTATTTTCCTGCTTTTATTCTTGCTCCAGACATGCCCCTCAGACAGTGCTGGTCGTGTCCCATGGTGCTCACAGCGACCCTTTGAAAGGCTCCCAAAGCCAAGGGGATCCCTCCTGAGCAGAGCAATCCCCCCAGCCAAATTCCTGCATTGTGCTGCTGGTGATTACCCACCTCAATGGCCTCTAATCCATGGATGGGTTCCCATAGGAGCAGCTCCCTGCTGCATACAAATCCTGCTGATTGTGGAGGCATCACCTCGATTAGGGGACGTGGCCCTGACAGCTCGGGGCACTTTGTGTCCGAGGCTCCCAGGGCAGGGTGTGGGAACAGTGAGGGGGCTGAACAATCTCTGCTGTGAATTAATGATGTCCTCAGCGGCTGTGGGCTCTCCCAGCTGCAGATTGCAAAGCGGGGGTGGGCACGGATCCGAGCTCAGTGATGCTCTGGGATGGAGCCTCTGGGATTCTGTCTGGGCAGTGTCAGGATCTCCAGCTGCTCACAGTGACCCCGAGATGTGTTGGAAAGTCTCTTTTCCCAGCCCAGTGCTCGAAGGAGTCAGAGCTCTTCAGTTCTGGTCTCAAGGTTGTTTATTGTGTCTTATCTGTAAAATTCTTTCTCCTGTCCTGCCGAGGTCCATCCAGCAGGACAGTTCCAGGCACTCTGCCTACCCCCGGGGTGGTGTTATCTTTTTATACTAAAAACTACCTGTACAATATTTACAGTTACTTTCCAATACCCATCACCTATGTTAGACAATGAGCTTCTACTCTAAACCAATCTGCAAGTGCCACCATTACAGCAGAAGATGGAGGCCAAGAAAAAGAAAGAGAAAAGCTGGACACATCTAATTCCTTCCATTTTGCCTCCTGAACCCCCATACCAAAAACCCCAAAATCTACTTTTCCACCCCATGATACTTCACTATAATTCTACCTAAACTGTTGTAGCTTGCTGATCTTCATATAAAATTAGTAATTTGCTCCACAAGTCATAATCAAAACCATGAGTGTTCTAAGCTCCACGCCAGAGCTTCTGAGCCCCCTAACAAAAGTCTTAGCCATCCTAAACAGCTAAAAAAATGTTATGAGTTCCTATAAGAGGGGATTTTATGGTGCTTGTATCCCCATTTGTCTGTTTAGCCCAGAATTAAGTTTTGCACCTTTAGGGCTCATTTTGAGAGTGGGGGTAAGAAGAAGCACAGTTTGTTATCCAAAACTGCATTCACCCCTCCACATTCCACCCCTCCTGCAGCACAGACAGACAGAGCTCCCCTTTGCTTTTAGTTAGTGTTATCTAGCTGAGGCAGAGAAGTTCCTGGACTGAGGCACCGAAGTTCCCTGTTTTTTTCTTTTTCTTGGGCCTGTTCAAACCTGCTCTGGACTGAGCGCCCAGCAGAGCACCAGCAGCTCTCACCTATAGCCCACCAGGCTGGGCCTGGGCTGAGGCATTTCCAGTGAGTGAGCTGAGCCACAGCCCACAGAGGGACTTTCTGAGTTTGTCATCTCTTTTGGAGCCACAAGAGGTTTTATTGCTTAATATTGTTCTTTTTGTGTGTGTGTGTTGGTGAATACTTTACCTGTTAAATAAACAGGTTTTTTTCCCACTTTTCTCCAAGGAGATCTTTTTCCCCGAACCAGCTGGGGGAGGGGCTGCTTGAATTTGCTTTCTAGAGGAATCCCTTTGGAGTTTATTTTCTCCCAAAATCGCCTAAACCAGGACAAACACTCTGTGTGGGACTCAGTGGGGGCATCTGTAATGTGTGCCCTGCTGGCAGTGCCAGCCCTGTCACACTGCTCTGCTGGGGCTGCCAGGGCTGGGGCTGGGGGATGTCTGGGCTGGGGGCTCCAGGGCTGGGGGCTCCAGGGCTGGGGCTGGGGGATGTCTGGGCTGGGGGATGTCAGAGCTGGGGGCTCCAGGGCTGGGGGCTGCCAGGGCTGGGGGATGTCTGGGCTGGGGGCTCCAGGGCTGGGGGCTCCAGGGCTGTGGCTGCTCTGCAGGGGCTGTCAGGGCTGGCGCTGCCGTGCTCAATGGGCATGGCAGGGCCCTGGCTGTGCTGACTGACGTGTCAGACAGCCGAGCTGTGTGAGAGCTGGCACAGAGCTGCGTGCCAGCCCCATCCCTGCATCCTGCTCCTCCTGCCCTGCAGCTCCTGGCACAGGGGCAGGGAGGGGACATGAGTGTTCCTTCAGCTCCCTGTGTGAGCTCCTGCTGCAGCCCAGGGTCTCCAAAGAGCCCAGAAGGGCCAAGCTGAGACCAGGGTTGTGGTGGTGATCACAGGGGTCCCAGGATGAGGGAAGAGATGAGAATCTTGAATCTTGACTCCATGTTTCAGAAGGCTGATATATATATTATATTAATTATATTATATTATATTATATTATATTATATTAGATTAGATTATATTATATTATATTATATTATATTATATTATATCATACTATATTAGATCATACTATATTATATCATACTATATCACATCATACTATATCACATCATACTATATCATATCATATCATATCATATCATACTATATTATATAATATCATACTATATCATATCATATTTTATTATAAGAAAATGACGTACTAAAATTCTACTAAAAGAATAGAAGAAAGGATTTCATCAGAAGGCTAGAAAAGAAAGGAATGGAATGAATAATAAAATCGTTTGACTGACCAGAGTCCCAACACAGCTGGAGTTGTGACTGGTCATCAAGTAGAAACAACTCACATGGATCAAAGATGCACCTGTTGCATTCCACAGCAGCAGATAATTATTGTTTTTCTTTTCCTCTGAGGCTTCTTAGGAGAAAAAATCCTGGCAAAAGGATTTTTCATAAAGTATATCTGTGACACAGGGTCAAGACAGAATTCACAGAATTCCCAGAATTCCGGAATTCCCAGAATCACTGGGTTGGAAGAGACCTCCAAAATCATCGAGTCCAACCCAGTCCCAAGAGCTCAACTCAACCCTGGCACCCAGCGCCACATCCAGGCTTTGTAAAAACACACAACAGGGATGGGGACTCCAGCACCTTCCTGGGCAGAACTTTATCACTATTTCTGTAAAAAACTTCTTCCTAATTTCCAACCTCTATTTATTTCCTTTGGGGTAGCTTGGGACACTGGCCACTGGACACAGGGGTCTCCAAGCTGAGACCAGGGTGGAGCTGGCCGCTGGGCTCTGTGCCTTGGATCCATCAAACAGCCAGGCTGAGCAAACCTGGGCTCCAGGGCAGCCTGATTTAAACCACAGCAGCTTTTTGGAGTCTGACCTCCTCTCCATTGAGCCTGAGATGCCCACAGGCCTCTGCCACTTTAGGGCAGGATGAGGAGATGAGGAAACTCAGCAGCCCTGCAGATCTGTGTGTTTCCCCATGGCTGCAGGGCTGTCCTGGTCTGCCCCTCCTGCTGCGTCCTCATGGCAGAAACCTCACAGACGCAGCCAGGAGGGGAAATAAAGGCAAGAGAGGGATGGGGCTGAGAGAATCAGTCCCACAGGGGTGTGTGGTGGGCTGGCTGGTGGCTCCAGCTGATATCCTGCTGATTTGGGGCAGCCAAGCCCATCCAGGACAAACGGAGCACTGCTGGGAGCAGGGGGACAGCACTGACTGCTGAGCCCAGTGTTACCTTGTGGGGAAGGTGAAACAGGAAAGCCTTATAAATATGATTGCCTGGCAAAAGATTTTGAGAATATGGAAACTCTAAGTGAGATTGAAATGAAAGCAAGCTTTGAGATCCCTCAGTTACTGAACAACTGGAAAACAATGGCATGGCCAGCTGAAGGTGATCCCCTTTGGATCAAACAATCCCCTCTGCTTGCAGACAGGCCCAAGGCTCAGAGCAGACCCTGCCAGCTTGGCAGAAGGGGCCCAAAGAGGAGTTTTTAGGGTTTTAAAATGTAACCCAGTGTGGGAATGTAATGATTCTTACAGTAAATATAGTGTGGATATATATATATATATATAAGTAATATAATGTAATTAATAATAAATATAAGTAATATAATTATATATATAAGTAACTCTAGTTCTTATAGCATGTAATAGGTGTATACGTATCTTACAGTATGGAAATGTTATATCCTAATCTTATAGTATGTAAATGCTGTAGGACTTGTATCTTGGACTAGATTGGTTAGTGAGAATTAGAATATTCAACACAGAAGAAGATTTATGGTATTGTAATGGGGACTTTGCACTTTTTCCCTCTTGCTTTTATTCTTCGCTCTCTCTCATCCTCTTTGCCCACGCTCTTGCCTTCTTTTTCTTTACCACTTTCTTTACCTCTTTTTTCCCTTTTGTTTTTATTTTTTGCTCTCTCTCTCTCCCTCTCTGGGCCCTGCTCTGAGCTGTGGCTGGCAGCTCCCAGCAGGGCCCTGCACCCAGGGCCTTTGCAATAAACCACAATTCCCAGCCCTGGCTGCAGAGATCTCTGCTCTCTGTCCATCCCCACCGTGCTACCCTCCTGCATTACCTCAGGTGGATCCCCAGCCCACCAGGAGTGGGCTTTGGGGATCTGTGCTCTCCCTGCGCTCTCCTCTCCCAGCTCAGGGGCAGTGCTGGTGCTGCTGGCCCCGCTGAGGGTGGCTGTGGTGCAGGATGTCACTCTGCCTCCCCAGGCTGGCACTGGGACACTCCCCAGGATGAGCCCTGTTATAAAGTAAAAAATCTGCCAATTTTTTTGAAAAAAAAAGGGTTGCAGAGGTAAACCAGTTAAACAGTTGTTGCCAAGGTGAAGTTCTGTTTGTTACTGTAATCACCGGTCGTTTTTGTTAATTGCTCCCTTTTGTATCGATAAGGCCCTGCCTGGGGCTAAGCTGATGGCCCCTTCTCCCTGGACAGTGAGAGGAGGGGACATTGGGGGGGGACATCAGAGAGAATGCAAAATAACCTTGGCACCAGCATGCCATGGGAGGCCACCCCACCAAACTTACATAAAGGACCCCAAAAACAACGAGCCAACACAGAATTAAGAGATCAGAGTGATGTCTGGACGTGAGGAACAAAGCACCGAGCCTGCAGAGATGCTGAGAACCTTTGTTGCCGGCCAGGAGCCTGGGTGGCAAACCCAAAAGTTGTACCATAGGGTACACCTGTTGCTTTTGTGAGGATAGTGCCCTCAGCTCTGCCTTTAGTGGACAAAGCTGCACATTTCTCCTTCTCCGAGTCACCCTGGGACTGATTGTGGACAGGCTGCAGATCCACTGAGCCTCCCAGCCTTAAGCTGATCACTTTTAATAAAGGCAGTAAAAGGAGGAAAAGTCTTCTGCCCTGTGTATTTCAAGCCCCTCTGCCAGGGAAGGATGAGCCCAAGTTCACAGCTTCCCCACAAGCTGCATCTGCTGCCTCTCGTGGCTGACACACATCCCCATCCACTCACACTAGAAATTTATGTAAATTTGTACACGTTTCTCTCCATCTCTGGTACAGTTACAGTCGTGTTTGCAGGGCTCCAGTCCTCCAGAGGGGGTGAAGGAGGGCAGTCCAGGCAATCCCTGCACCCTGGGCAGCAGAGCTGGGGTTGGGCAGCTCCCTACAAAGCTTCCAGACCCCATGGATGTCCATCCAGCAGTCTGTCCTTCCACCCACCCTCTGCAGCATCCCCCAGTGCAGTGATCAGACACAGCCCCACTGGGACCTGTGCTCTGCAAGAGATGATGCACAACCTTTCTATTAAAAAAAAACAAAACAAAACAAAAAAACCTCACATGGTAAGATCCTTCCTTCCAAGCATGTTCACAACCCTTGACTAATCTCTTTCTCCATTCATATTTTTTATCTCTCCATCTCCTCCCCGCCTCCGCCAGTGCCTCACCCCAGCTCTCTCCCAGAGCCTCCCCCACGCAGTTCAGCTGTAGGGAGCCATCTGTTTGTCTGTCTCTGCAGCCATCTGGGTGTCTGCCTGCAGTGTTTGCTGTGTCTCCAAAGCATATACAGCCCGCATGTACAGGTCTAGCAAGTCGCTCTCTCTAAGCTGCGTTCTGTGGGCTTCATTAACATGCAAATTAGCGAGCTCTGACTGGCTCACTTAGCTGCTGCTTCTCTTAGACAGCCATGCAGCAATGCAAATACTAATGAGGCTCTGGAAATGGCACTTTGCTCCAGAGCTAAGCAAGCCTGCCCTCGGAGCGGGCACTGGCAATTCCAGGCGTGCCAGCCATGAGCACACCTGCTGGAGGACTCGGGACAGAAGGGATGGGTGATGGATGGGTGATCAGGGGCACCCATGCGGAAAAAGAGGCGAGAATTCCCACTCTGATAGAGATGCCAACACTCCCAGCCTCGGGATCCTTGGCTCCACAATCCCTTTGTCCTCGTTGCCAGCGCTCTGGAGCCCAGGCACCCCCGGGATCCCCCAGCATGGCATCTGGCCTGGATCCACGCTGGGCTGGGCTGTGTCCCCACACCAGCGTGCTGAGCTCGACCTTCAGCCTCTGCTGGGCTTGACAGCCCCGAGGGACCTGGGCAGAGCTGTGCTCCCTCAGGGGCTGCTCCCCGCAGCTCCCCAGAGCCGGCCTCCCAGCAGCGAGGGGATGGAGGAGCTTGGGGACAGACCCTGCATGGAGCTCAGGGACAGGACAGACCCTGCATGG